>BGPR01012409.1:30796-43550 GCA_013235015.1 Araneus ventricosus
TTATTATTATTATTATTATTATTATTATTATTATTATTATTATTATTGTTGTTGTTGTTGTTACTGTTATTGTTGTTGTTGTTATTATTGTTATTGTTGCTATTATTACTTTTTATTATTATTTTGCATTCTTCAGTTCTTGGACATAACATGGCTGTGTTGATAAAGCTGTTGGCGTAGTCTTAATTTTTTCTTTCGATTCAAATTTTGAACAAACAATACGATTTAATGTAAACTGAGCATGCAAAATTAGAAGTCTGCAAAAATTCCAATCAACTGGATATTCATCGCCTAATGCTTTGAAGTAGTTTAGAGAATGGGATGTTGGAAACAACTAATGTAAAGGATTAAATGGACAGCCACTTATAAATTTTGTGTTAAGACACTGTTAAAGAATTAAGATAATCAAAATTATTGTATTTATAATATAAACTCAAAATTACTTTTCGAATGGCTGATGGATCCCCTTTCAAAGTAGTCTGATAATCAAAAATTATTGTATTTATAATATAAATTTAAAAGTGCTTTTCGTATGGTTGACGGGATTGAACCTGCCTCTGAGAAGTTGCCCATATAGGTTAATATATACACTACATAAAGATATAATCATTGCCTGTGCATGAAATATTCCTATAAACAATTTTCTTTAGATTTTAGTCAACGAGCATATTACTGCATGCAATATGGATGCGCCCCCACCTATCAAATGAAAAATGCATCATTTTAAGTAGAAAGTTTCGCAGCCATAAACTGCTCACAAACAAGCACGCGGCATGAAAGCTAGGAATTTCAAACGGACACCGACTCCTCGGCTGACTGATTGCAGCAGATCGATATCTTGTTGGGGTGGAAAATGAGAAAAGCCATTCCTAAGGCCAGTTGCACCATTCAGAACAATCCAGCCAATCAAAACACTGCTTCCCACGCTTCAACGGCCGAAAGAAACAAATAGCTGGCCTTTAACGTGCTGAAGGGAGTGAATTACTCCGCTAAACCTCGGAGTAATTAGTTAATTTGTGATTATTCTTTCGGGCGCAGAATTTTCTTAATTATTTCTCGTTTGCGGTGGAATAAATTAAAAGAGGCCTTATCGAAAGGTCTCGTGACATGAGATTTGAACAAAGGGGTATTTATTAGTGGAGATGAATGGGGGTAGAGATTAATTGTGTTGTTTTCCGCCGGCCTGTAAGTCATGGAAAATTGCACAATCACTTTCTTTAAAAAACTTTTCTCATCATCTAATTGACGTGTAAAACTTTTTCCAATTAATATCTTCACGTTTCAGTCTTTGTCAGATGATGAAAGGGGCCGTTCTTTATTCCTTTGTTAGTCAAGTTATCTTTGAAACGAATATCTTGCAAGCAGATATAATTTTTTAAATTATATTTTAGAAAAAGTTAATCTTATTCTAACTTCAGATTTTCTAGATTTTTATAAAAAGTGTCCCAAAAGGTAGTTTGCAAATTTTATATTATCGTCTGTCAAACAATGTCGAACAAGTTTAATATAGAAAGTTGTGCATAAAGACAACACCTGCGACCTCCAGAAAGAGCTGTTTGCACGCGTATTTCAGAGAGCAAGCATACACGTTTGTGCTGGAATTATCGGTGACTTTTTCTAGGTCCTTAGTGCTACCTCAATACCTCGAAGATATTACATACCGCTACTTTTAGAAGATTTCCAGTCTGTTGTGATGGATGGTATTACAGCAGCTACACATAGACCATTGTGATTCCATCTGGATGGAGCGCCCACAAATTTCAGTAGCGATGTGCCGGCCTACCTCGGTAAAACCTGACCTTCTGCCTGTATTAGTAGAAGCAGACCAGTCGGATGAACATCACGATTCCACGACCTCGCCCCTATGGATTTCTTCCTGTAAGAATAAATTAAGCCCATGGTTTCATCCTTAACATCGGTCATCAACCTCGTTTCTGGGATCATAGTAGCGGCTCCATGTGTTCTTAACAAACCTGCGAATTCCGATCTTGTCCGAGAATCCATGCGCCGATAATGTGGAGGATGGAAAGGATTTAAAACATATTCAATGATCTATCCATGAATTTTTCCATCATATAAGAAATTAACGCTTTCTTTGTTCATAAAGTCAAAGGAAAACAGTCATCGATTTTTTTTTTTTTTGCGTGTCTGTCACTTTGTTGTAGAACCGGAAGTTTTTATTTATATAAGAAATTAAGGCTTTTGTGATCACAAATTCGAAGGAAAACCGGTATCGATTTTTTTTGCGTGTCTGTTACTTTGCTGTAGAACTGCAAGGTTTCATTTATATAAGAAATTAAGGCTTTTTTGTTCATAAATTCAAAGGAAAACCGGTATCTATATTTTTTTGCGTGTCTGTCACTTTGTTGTAGAACCGCAAGGTTTTATTTCTGGATGCAGTTTCCTGTGTAAAACTTGTTCATCATGGAATATAATTCCAATGATAAAAATACTTTAGATGACGTAAAGAATTATATTTTAGATTGTCTGATGCGATAAATGTACTGCTAAAAATTACGAAATCTTAATATTTACTGAGTCCCCAGATTCTATTAGATAAATTCAGTGATATGTAGTGTAACGTATCAGAATATCAGCTGTTCTAGTTCCTTGTATCTTATTGGCTGTAAGAGCAGTCTGACTGTGTTTCATTGGATAGTAAGAATGTGTTCTGACATTTCTTTTGTCATCCCAAAATTTCATTTCTGATGAATTAAAGAAAAAACATTCTTACAAGAATGTTCATATTGAACAACGATTCAGTGATATTTGTCTCATTGTATAGTCTAATTTAGTGATGGTTTGTTGAATGTAAATAAATATATTTTTTTATAATCTTATCATTCATTACACCATTCACAGCACTAAAAATACATTCGTGACAAACATTTTAAAGTTTAAATAATTTAAGTTACCTTTGAAGTTTCGTTCTTCTGCAACTAAAACTGACCGAGTTATGAAGTTTTGAGTATCACTAGGAAATATTAGACCATTTCAATATAAGCCTCGAAGAAGATCCTCCGAGGACATTTATGTTGCATTTGCTCGAGGTCCCTTTGAATGCCTTAAATTAATGAAATTCAGAGCTTCATAAATCTATCAGTTCTAGCCACAAAAGAACGGAACCTTTCTTGCTTAAAATGTTAGTTTGTCAAAAACATTTTACTAAATATGATTAATGGAACCAAGGGACAGTATAAAAATGCTGACTTCGCAATGTTTTCAGCACTACATTTATTGACTTAAAAGACATAAAATGTATTACTTTACGTAAATTAAAACATTTTTCAAATTAGAAGTATATTACTATCTCTAATGACTTAGAAGTTAGCTATTGGGTCAAGATTAGCTTGGACACCTTGTTTAGATCTATATGTGGACCCTAGAACACAAGAGGTATAAGTGACATTTTTGAAAAAAATCCAGTTAAATACGGAATGTGGTGGTTAAAATACCAGTCTTTTGTGTGGTATAGAGATCTAAGTGGATTTATTGACAGGTGCTACTACCTAGGATGGAGCCCCTACACCAACTAGCAAATGTAGTCCATTCCTTAGAGCGCCAGGAGTATATGTGTCACTTGGATCCCTTTATATCTAACTGGGTTTGCCTTGTGATTTGCACTGGGTTTTGTGCACCCAACTAAGAAATAAAGAATAATCTCATGAACACACGATTACAAGATAAACCTATTTACACCAAGATAATCTTTATATAATATAATCTTTTACAAGACAGCATCGGGAAGTATTGAGCAATTCAAATAATTATAAATGTTGGCAAACAGATCATTTCAGCTTCCTGCACAGCTTCCAGTTCTTCAGCCATCTGGTATGAAACCTAAACTTAAGAAGAAAAAATATGAAAATCTTATGGAACTTCTCCAATTTGTCCCACCAATCTACCGTCAATTCTATATGAGGCTGCCCCATACTACAACAACGGAAGTAACAACACCAGTAGTTGAAGCAGGGGTAGAATCTGAAGCAGGCAATGTTTATGAGACAGACACTGATAATTAGATTGTGCTATACATAAGAAGTATTTAATGTATACTAAAATTTAAGATAAAGTTAGCTCATTGTTTCCATGCATTTGTTTCAATCAAACATATTTTAATTTCATAAAACAACAGCAGTTATTTTATTTTCCATTCTACTCGGCAGTCAAGGCATCTAAGTGATGTCTTCTTGAAAGTCAAGGGGTGTAAGTACAAACAGCAGTTTAAAAAAATATAAAAAACGCCTAAAACTAAAACAAATTAAAAAGGTTATAACTTATATTGAATGTCAAACCTAAATAAAATTTTGCAATACAAAAATAATGCTAATCTTTCCATTCCTCTCAAAAATAATTTTTCTAACCTCAACTTACTCAAATATCCCTTAGACCCGTTGTGTTCTAGGATTCACATATGTTTTGCAATCATATGGATGGATAAAGGTGACCCCAAAATATTGCTTTGTTCACAGGAAAAACCACATTGCTTGTATTGCATTTCTTTGTGACATTGGCTTTAGTATCATGCAGTTACAATAATAATATAGACGAGATTACGCATTTCCTGCGAGGAGATCAGGAAACGATGTCCAGTTTATTTCTACGCTTGCGGTAAAGGAGGTTAACAGGCTTAAACAACGAATGACAGAAACATATACTGTCTCCCCACAAAAGTTTGGGGACGAACGTGTTCGCACTGCAGAATTAGGTACTTATTGCAGAAGGCAAAAAAATACACGCAAAAAAGTCGAATATATTCCCTTTCATTTTTGTTTCTTTCCGGAGTGAAGTTCTTGGAAGTCCTTTAGACCCAATTTTTGTTTCTTTCTCGTCCCAATAACTCCATTTGCAGAAAATATTTCAGAAATAGTTGAGACACGATGAACAGAAACCTAATATTTGACCCATTTATATACAAAAAGCTGCAATTTTTCTTTCCAAACTGTGGGTTCAAAGTTTTAGAGTTACTCTATTCTAGAAGAAGGTTTTATTTTATAAGGATGGAAACAGATTTGAATGGCTTAGATGATATGCATTCATTTTGTTTTCAGAAATACTGCGGTTAATAATACCATACTTCCCGGAAAAGTCATTCCTATTCCTTTCATTTTACATATTTTCTCTTTCAAACTTTGTTTCATATATTAGTGTTTTTCGTAGTGGCATTACTAAAAATAACTTTTCTGTGGGGTTTGTAAGAACATAAAAATAAATGTTTTGTGCTAGCGCAGCGCTTGTGAAACTGTCTTATGATTAATCCAGCCTTAGTCTTAAAATTGACATGTAAATTATCCGTATAAAGTAAATGTCACTGACAGTTATTACGATCAGGATTCAAGTTGAGAAAACGATTACATAAAAATGTAAGGAACAAAATTTAAGTTAGGAATATTTTCAGCATAATTCAACAGCGACTACCATAAAAGTTACCAACATTTTTTTCTTTTTTGAGATTTAAGCAAAATTAATAACAATTGACAAATTTAGAAAATGTCATTAAGATGTTGAAATTTCTCGTTTGAGATGCATATGATTATAAAAATATAACTTAAAAAATTACTTATCACCACTTTTTTTATCCCGTGTATCGTCTCATACAGTGGGAATAACCCTCACAGGAAATTCGCAAAACTGATTTTCTTGCATGACTTATCTACACAATAAAATTTGCATACTTTTACTCACCTGCAATATAGAGAGAATCATATAAAATGCAATTAACAATTAAAGTAAATTACTAATATAACAGCCCAGATATGTCTCTCGGTGACCATCTGACGTCAACAACAATAAAACTCACGCCATAGCACTGCGAGACGTTAAACAGCATTATTTCATTGGTAGAGAACCTAAATTTCAGTAATTTTTAATTCAAAAGAGTAATTGTCGTTCTAATTATAACTCTAAAATAGTGAAATAAAATTTTCTATCGACTGATAAAAAAATTATCTTGCTATGATCAATAGTTCCCGAGAAATTGTAAATTATATTAATCATATATTTCAAATTAATTTCCGTTACTTAATAGAAAGTAGTAAATTACGTCATTGGTCTAGCATGCGCGTGGTATAGTTTGGACACCACGATGCACCGGAGATGATATAATTTGATAATATTTTTTGGCAACGTTTGACAAGCAGAGCAGTGCTTTGTTTTGATTAGAATTTCGAAAAAGAATTCCTTTAAAATGTTAACATTTGACTTACGTTTGACAATTTGAGAATTTAAGGATTATTGAATTATAATAAAATTGTTAAACAACGAAAAATACTTCACACGGAATGTTGTTTACCAAGAGGTTTTTTGAGTAAAGAAACATGTAAATAAAAAATATTTCCTGTCATAAAACATATGTTTATTTTATTTATTTTCAATCAATGTTCAACATTTGTCTCGCATATATATCTATTTAAACACGACAAATTTGTCGGAAAATCTCTCGAATGAAGTGGCAATTTGCACCCGTCATAACATGACTGGTGGTTTTCTAGTTTTAAAAATATAATACAAAATTATTACAATATTTTAGTAGCGCGCAATATGCTGCATACAAGAAACAAAGGAAGGCATAAAACATTCTAGAAATAAGTCTTCTTCTTTCTAATCCTTCTGATCTGAATCAGATCAGATCCATGAGGTCGTACGCCTCATGGTCAAGAGAAGAGAATGAGCATCTTCCGTTGGTACCAAGTACCTTGAGTACCCGAAGGTAGAAGTCTGAATTTGCTCCAGCGCCTGCCAAGCATTAGCTGAGCATAATGGAATGGCCTTTACGCCTAGGGTGGCCCTACCAGGAGATTTAACTCCCGACGTACTTCACCCATTCCGCCCAACTTAACTTGGTTTTGGGGTTCAGCATTTGTCCATGGAGCCTTATTATGATTTTGTCTCCCCTATGACCTTCCAGGCCTGAGATATTTACATTTAACTCAGTGTTGTCAAAATCACGGGAATTCTGTTCGAGCTATTTTTATTTGTATCCTGCCGTTGCTTGGCAACCGCGGGATTCGCTTTTGCATATATTGATTGATTGTTTTGTTTTATTGTTTTCTGATTCGTTAACTTAAATTTTCTGAGTTTTGGATACTGTTCCCCAGCCCTTTTGTAACTTGGACCTTAATAGTGTTGCTAAAAGTACTTGAATTTTATTGCATCTTATTTTTAATCTTTTGATTACTACATTGATTTTTAGTTATTTTTGTCGTTATGAATTTTTGTCTTGTATGTAATTTGATATTTTGATAATTTGTACTTGTCTTCATTTTATGTTACATGTGTTTGTTATGCGGGTTTGTTTTTGATATTATTGAATTGAGTATTTTTATATTGTTGTTTTGCAGCCTCTCTTTCTCTCTGAGTTGTTTCTACTTGCGAATCTATGCTGAATCATTGAATGATGTCAGGAGCAGGGCGTTTATGCCTTGTTGCCTCTCTGGGACTTTTTAGGATCTTCGGATCTTTGCCCCTTACCCACAGGGTGGTGTATATATGTTCTATTTTGTGTTTGTGTTTTGTTCTTTTTAGTTGGTGTTGTTTTGTTTGGCTGTTAAAAAATTGTTTTGCATTTTCTTGCTCTTGTCCCAGATGGGCGGAGTATAAATAATAATATTTTTCTTTTTGTTTTCTGCTGATATTTGTTGTTTATTTTATATTCTATAATTATCGCCTTTTCTGGTGATTTTTTGTACCATTTTTGAATAATTTAATAAATGCTGTTCCGGGGGGCTGGGCCCTGTTGTCGCTTCGAGTGCTGTGGCTTTCTCTCTTTCCCCGGCAGTCCTAGTGAGGTCTTACACCCTTTTCGGGTAGGCTGTCTGCCGTGGGTGAGGTACCCATACCGCCCAGTGCCACCCCTGCCACATTGAGACTGCAAGGCAGGACTTGACCATGAGGTCATACGCCTCATGGTCAAGAGGAGAGAATGAGCAGCTTTCGTTGGTACCAAGTATCTTCAGCACCCGAAGGTAAAGTCTGACTTTGCTCCAGTGCCTGCCAAGCATTAGCTGAGCATAATGGAATGGCCTTCACGCCTTGGGTGGCCCTACCAGGAGATTAAACTCCCGACGTACTTCACCCATTCCTCCCAGTGCCACCCCCTGCTACGTTGAGGCTGCAAGGCAGGACTGGGAGGGGGGATTCATGAGGTCGGATGCCTCATGGTCAAGAGTAGAGAATGAGCAGCTTCCGTTGGTACCAAGTATCTTGAGCACCCGAAGGTAGAAGTCTGACTTTGCTCCAGTGCCTGCCAAGCATTAGCTGAGCATTATGGAATGGCCTTCACGCCTAGGGTGGCCCTACCAGGAGATAAAACTCCCGACGTACTTCACCCATTCCGCCCAGTGCCACTCCTGCCACGTTGAGGCTGCAAGGCAGGACTAATACTAAATAAGTAAAAGGACAAATAAAATCAATTCGAAAAAACTGAAGCAAACTAACAAGGAATCCATTCTAGCATACTTTGTCAAGGGTTACAGGCTTTTCGATCCAATTCATCTTAAAAATCTGGAATCAATTGGGCAATACTAAAAACTAAGAGGAAAATAAACAACAAAATAATAAAAAGGAAAGAGCATTTATCAGAAAGGTGCGAAAGCTGCACAAACCAGAAAAATACATATCAAAATATAAAGAGAATCCACAATATTGTAATAATAGTAATAGTCTGTATTACAATATATATGTGACTGTTAATGTGATTTATCGGTCAATGTGATAAATACACATTACTCATAATAACCGGTCAGTGTGATAAATTGATTTATTACTTTAACCGTTTATTATTCATAATAACCGATTAAGCACATTAACCGTAAGATATGCACTCTTAAAATCTCTCAGCGGCGTGTTTCCCGTTTGACTTTCTCGTATACTTACGCAACATGTGTTTCAATGCACACTGAAGAAAATTGAGCATGTATTTTGTACTCTTCCCTTCATTTCAATTTCACATATATCTTCAATTTTGAGGTCAAGACAACATACCGAATTGCATTTATGTAGCATTTCTCATAATTCAATTATCATGCTCGCATACATTATCTGATCAAAAGTATCCGGACACTTTCGGATTTTCATATTTTTTAGAATTTCTCCTGAAAGACTAAACTGGCTGCCCTTGAACTTAGTCTATGCAAAGAATAGACTTCAGCTCACATTTTAAAAGAAGATTCGGTACTGAGGGCAATTAAGGAACCGTTTATAAATTAATGAAGAATTATTTTTGCCCACCCCGCTTCAAATAAAGCTTATAATGAGATGAAACTTTCAGCAATGGTTATGTTTCATGTGCATAATATTTACATGAATTTTCGTAAACGCGGCATAAGTATTCGGGAAGATGTAAAGATTTTCTTAAAAAATCCCAAATTTGCCTGCCTGTTTTTTCCTTATAACATACGTAATTTTCTGTAATATTATACGAACTTACAGAAGAAGTCACAATATGTTAGAAAGCATTGTGTAAAATTTAGAAAAAAAATTTATATTAGAGAAAATATGAGTAGTTGTAGTAAATAATATTTTACTGAGCATGCGCCAGACATAGCGTAATTTTTATTTAATAACTTCAACGCCAGATATGTAGGGCAACTTATGAAAAAAATCCAGTCAAATATTTTTAAGATTTAGTAAGATATCAGCATTGCAGTGAGAAGAATTTGTGCTGTGCTTTGCAGTAAGAAGAGAAATAAAACTATGAGGGGTTTTCCACAAATTGATATTCTCGTGATAAAAGCATATGCAAAATTTCATCATTGCGTTTTTCAACAATCATAATCTACGTGTACACGGGTGGGTAGGCATATCAAAATCCCTTGAAAGGATTTTGTCCAAAAATCCGACAGAAATATTCATTTTTTATGTTTAGACTTCATACCAAACTTCATTCGTCTAGCTGGTTTTTCTGTTTTGTTTTTCTTTTGGTTTTTAGCTATCATCCTGAAAGACAGACCATCTGAAAGACATAATCCCGAAAAAAGGTTTTTTCAGTACTCAGGGAGGACCTAAATAGAAGAACGTCATCAAAATTTCGAGATCAAATTGTTTGACGATTAAAATACTTTCTCTTTGTAATTTTCGCTTACGAGAAAGTAAAAATAATGGTGACTAATGAATTTAAAAAATACTAACTGTAGATAGTAGACACAGACGCAATCTTGTTTTTACTCAAATATTTTATTCATCTAATCCATTAATTATGGATGCGTCAGTCAAATACAATGATTTCTCGTGTTCCTCTTAAGCGCCCAAAGACATTGGCAGTGGAATGATTAAATGTTGAAATAATAGGAACCCGAGTGCGTTGTCCAGTTGACATCTAATATCATTGGAAAGAAGATATATAGCGAGAGGCAAAAAATAACATCCATGGTTAAACAGCTCGCATGGGACACGCTGTGCTAGAAATGACTGACTCGGAATTTGTGATATGTGACCTTCAATAAACTACTGCAGACTGATATTTCCGACTGATATCTTGACCCTTCAATAGATAGTGCATAAGATGAGTGGATTAAATGTTTATCGTGATTGGAATTATTAAAATTAAGATATGCAAGATATGAATTTACATCATAAAATTTCATAATATGTGGGACATGCTGTGCTAGAAATGACTAACTCGGAATGTGTGATATGTGACCTTTAGTAAACTACTGCAGACTGATATTTCAGAATCTTGAGTCTTCAATAAATAGTGCAGAAGATGAGTGGATTAAATGTTTATCGTGATAGGAGTTATTAAAATTAAGATATGCAAGATATGAATTTACAGCATAAAATTTTATAATATATATATTCTGTGCTAGAAATGACTAACTCGGAATGAGTGATAAGTGACGTTTAATAAACTACTGCAGACTGATATTTCAGAATCTTGACTCTTCAATAAATAGTGCATAAGATGAGTGGATTAAATGTTTATCGTGATTGGAGTTATTAAAATTAAGATATGCAAGATATGAATTTACAGCATAAAATTTTCGTAATATGTGGGACACGCTGTGCTAGAAATGACTGACTTGGAATGTGTGATATGTGACCTTTAATAAACTACTGCAGACTGATATTTCAGAATCTTGACTCTTCAATAAATAGTGCATATGTTGAGTAGAGTAAATGTTTATCGTGATTGGAGTTATTAAAATTACGTTATGTAATATATGAATTTACAGCATAAAATTTCATAAAACTTTATTCGGGATTATGAAGTGAAGGATTCTCATAAACGTTTAATAAGTTCTTTAGGAAAATAGGAAAAAGAAAAAACACTTTACTTTTGAATAAATAAAATAATAATTAATTCTGGAATACAGTACGTGAATGTAACTTATAGTATACATAGCAGACTGAAACACTCTAAGCAAATTAGTTATTTCCTGATTATATATACAGATTCAAAATGTTGTGTCAAAGAAAATAAGAACTGGAAGGATTTTTCCTGATTATTGTCTGATTTCCTTCAGATTTTTTGTTTTAAATTTAATTAACAATATAATTAATTGTACAAATTCTAATGTTTCAGTTGAATTCAAGTGTGTAGTCAATAATTTTTTAAAATCCTTTATATAAAGTTAATATAATGAAATAAAACATTAATAACTTCCGAAAGCGAACACTTGTAGCATTCACTTCATTATAGCTATCAAAGTGATTATTTTATTATTAAAATCTTCTTCATCTTTAAATAAATATTTTATAACGCATGAATAACTCCCAAATTCATAAAATGCATATGATTGAATAGATATACTTATAGCAGCCATAAAAACTTCGATACTGTAATTTTTATGGTAAGATGTGAGTAAGAAAAAAATATATTCAAATATTATGATTTCAAATGGTTAAGAATTAAAATAATTCTTTTATGTAAAGTTTATTTGGTTTTATATTTAAATAAATCAAATCTAGTTAAATATTTTTTTAAAACCAACAGTGAATACATTTATTTGAGTTTCAACTATTAATCATGTGTTGATGAATATATATTAATTAGAAATCCAATAACGTTTTGGAGCACACTTTAGCTTAATTATATCTAGGATGTTTATACACATGTATAAATACTTTTTTGCACCCGATATATTTAAAGGTTTTCTTTTTACATTATTTCAGCTTTCAGACGTTATATTAAAATGAATTTTCACTTTTACAAGTTTAGTTCGAATTTAAATGATAAAAAGAGGAATTTTTAGCCATAACATGAATAGAAATTTTTTATGTCGAAACTTCAAGTTACAACACACAAATGCTTGGATTTAATTGGGAAATAAATCATTCTTCAATTTTTTACATGGCTTTAGAAAAATTCTTGTAAGAGGAGAAATTCCACAAACCTATTAAGTTGAAACATCGTGTAAATTGAAAAAATATCCAAACTCTATTGTAAATGCGCTTTTTTTCTCATTTTCCGTTCTCCACTACTACATTTTCAGATTTTTTCGGGGGATTGAAATAACAGCTGTCGCCAAAAACGAATCCCAGTTTGAAAAAAGGAACAATAAATCTGTTATATTTTCGCAATTTTTATCCCTCTGCTGCATTTTTTCAAAGAAAGAGTTTCCTTCAGCACAATAAAAGTAGGAGAGGACAAGAATATAAAATTTTTGCCAAAACTGCTGGGGAGATGCACTAACGCTTTACGAATCGTATTTTGACAGCGACTGCGGAAACTTAGTTTGTGCATTTAGATACAGAACCAGGGCATGGCGTTGCTTGCTCGCCAGACTAGAAAAAAGCAAAAGAAAAATATAGATAT
>BGPR01012410.1:0-45073 GCA_013235015.1 Araneus ventricosus
ACATGATTCCTGAAAATAGTGAAAAGTATATTTCCTTTTCAAAAAGAGTAAATAAGCTATTTAGTCTTAGATTTTTATTTTCATGCAGATTTATGCCGAACAGTTTAGAGAAACTTGCAAGCAATTTGCATGAATCTGAATTTAAAAATGTTCAAAAGTTTTTTTCGAATGAAGAAGCAAACCTTCTTTTGAGGAAAGGCGTTTACCCGTATGTATATGGATAACTTTGAAAAATTTAGTAAAACAGATCTTAGACCTAAAGACAAATTTTATAGTAGACTTAATGAACAGAATATCACCGATGCCGATTATGAGCATGAGCAAAATGTCTGCCGTAAATTTTGCATTAAAAATATGGGTGAATACACATATCTGTATGTAAAATTTGATGTACTTTTGTCAGCCGATATCTTTGAAAACTTTCGTGATCTTTGCATGAATACATATACGTTAGATCCTGCTTGGTATTTTACCGCTCCTGGATTATCTTGGAATAAAATTCTAAAAATGTCAGTAGTTGAAATAGAACTTTTAACCGACTACGAAATGTTTCTTTTCGTGGAAAGAGGTATACGGGGTGGAATCTCTCAGTTCTCACACAGATTCAGCATACCAAACAATTCTTATTTATCAAATTATGACAAAAGCCGCGCATCCATTATATTTTATACTTGGATGCTATTAATTTGTACGGTTGGGCTATGAATCAACCCCTTCCTTTGAAGAATTTTAAGTGGTTACATGATGTAGAGAATTTTAATGTTTTGAATATTCCTGATGAAAATGACACTGGCTGTATTCTAGATGTTGATTTAAACTATCCCTCCACCCTCCATGACAATCACTCTGATCTTCCATTGGCACCAGAAATGAAAAATCCTCCCAACTGTCGAGAACAGCGACTATTAACTACCTTGTATGACAAAGAAAAATAAATCATCCATTATAGAAATTTGAGACAATATGTTCAGCTCGGAATGAAGATTTCAAAAATTCATCGTATTTTACAATTTGAGCAAACACACTTTGTGAAGCCATACATTGATTTAAATGCAAGTCTTTGTCAGAAAGCCGCGACAGAATTTCAGAAAAACTTTTTCAAGCTAATGAATAATAGTATATTCCGAAAAACGATGGAAAACATAAGGAAAAGAGCTAACATTCGAATATGTTGTAATGAGAAGAAAGATGGAAAGCTAACAACACAATCGAATTTCGTTGATCGCACTCTTTTCTCTGAAAATCTAGGTGCTTTCGAAGTGCCCAAAATAATTTCAACACTCAATAAACTGATAAGTATTGGAATTGCTATTCTAGATGTCTCAAAAATTCTCATGTATGATTTCTATTAAAATTATATGAAATCTAAATACAGAAACAACCTAAGCTTCTATATACTGATACGGATAGTTTAATATATTATGTTGAAACTGAAGATATTTTTGTAGATATCAAAAACAATATTGAATACTTTGACACATCTGATGATCCTGAAAATAATATTTACAATATTCCCCGGATGAATAAAAAAGTTTTAGGCAAAATGAAAGATGAAGCAAAGGGGGAACAATCATTACAGGATTTGCAGGGTTAAGATCAAAAGTATATTCTTACAAAGTGGAAGGAGAAGAAGCTACAAAAAAAATTAAAAGGTTTTAAAAAGGCTGTCATTGATAAAAAAAAATTCAATTATCTGATTAAAAATCATGTTTATTTGAAAATAAAGAACTTTTGACAAAAATGAATGTAATAAGATCGAAGAAACATGATATATTTTCTATGACTTCAAAGAAGCTTGCTCTTTCTCCGCATGACAAAAATAGATTTATAATGTCGAATAAAATAAACACACTGGCATTTGGGCATTATCAGATTGAGTGAAAAAGAAGATATTGGAGGATATAGGGCTGCGGGCGAAACCTCCTTAAAAAAATAACGCGCCAAGATTCCTACTCCTTCCCTATTTAGGGATGAGTGGTGTGGAAATGGAATCAAATTTTTATATGTATAAATGAAACTTTTCTTTACAGATTTCCTTATTCTGGATGGAGCACCCTGTCTTAAAACATCAAATCACAATGTTGGTCTCTGGACCGACAGGTTCAGGTAAGACGCACTTCGTGAAAAAGCTAATTGATCACAAAATAATCGAACCCTTTCCTCAATCTGTGGTTTGGTGTTGCGTTACGGTGCATATCAAAATTTATATTCAGAAATGAAGCACGTTAACTTTCAAGAGGGTTTACCCACTCATTTACATACCATCTCCAATGCTTTAATAGTCATTGATGACTTAATGTCGGAGCTCGGCTCTAATTCAAAGCTTACTAATTTATTCACGAAAGGTAGTCATCACAGAATGACAAGCGTGATATTTATTGCACAAAACATTTTTCATAAAGGGAAGGAAATGCGAGATATTTCTTTAAATTCTCATTACATGGCTTTATTTAAAAATCCGAGAGAACGCTCCCAAATCATGCATTTAGGTAGACAGTTATACCCTGGAGAAACGAAGTTTTTTCAAGAAGTATACGAAGATGAAACACTAAAGCCTTCTAGCTATCTCATTATGGACTTAAAGCCCGTTACTTGTGAATCTCTACGCCTAAGAACAGGGTTTTTTTTCCTGGGGATAAACTTTACGTGTATCAGGCGCGTTAGTCTGTATTGCTGGAGACTGTAGCATTTCGGGCATGTCCTCTACGATCGTAATAGAATTCGAAGGTTTTCAAATTTCTCCTGATAAATATATCGTCAAGGAATTAACAGTCTATACAGAGGACGGTCTCACTGGAAACTGGTGTTTTAAGCCTCCGTACTCTTTTGAAGTTTTAAGTATAAAGAAACAAATCGAATATTCTTGAGTATCGCGAAATATTCATGGAATCAGATGGGACTATGGACATTTAGCATATGCTGAACTATATCCCATCTTGAGTTACTTATTTAATAAGTATTCCTGTATTTATATTATAGATTACCGAAAAACAAAATTTTTGGAATTTTTATCTGGCCGTGATTGTTTTGATATAAAATACTCTAAAGTTGGTGAATTATCCGTGATGTGTCCCCATCATCATAAGAAACATTTTCAGCATTTGCTATACATAAAGCAATTGCACATAGGAAAGCTTTAATAAATAGTGTTTTCAAACTGTAAAGTCATTTATTGATAGGATGTCGAAGTGTACACAACGGCAACTAGAGCAACTAAAACGTATTTCTAAGAGTAAGAAAGAATCGGGCATCCTTAGAAATTTCTCCAATGACACCATCAAGTCATTATGCGAGTGTGTATTGAATGCAGTTTTCGGTAATGAACCGTTGCCAAAAATTCAAAAAATAAATTATTACCTTACAAAATAAGTTTACGCAAACTTGCCGATAAACGAGTGCCTCTGTATAAAAAAAGACAATTATTAATACAGAAAGGAAATGGTATTCTGTCTGTTCTTTTACCAGCTGCGATATGCATAATTTAGTACCCATTTCAATGGAGTACGCTAAAAACTGTTATTATTTCCTGAAGAGCGAATGCAAACAGTTATTCATTTATCTGATTTAGATCAGCAAATGAATGACATTCTAAAAAGAAAAAGTTTGTTGGAAAGGACAAAGCCACTTTATATCTTCAAATTATTCAAAAGTATATTAATTTTCCCCAAGATGATAAAAGCTCGGAAGAAATGCCCTCTGTCCCTCCCCCTTCAAGCAACACAGAACCAAGTGTCAAAGAAAACGTCATGAAAACTGCACCAGTGAGGTATCTAAATATCGCAAAGAATATTTTGGAACACTTGCAGAAACATAAAGACATTTTATCTTGGACCCCTTCCGGAGAAATTATATTTAATGATCAATTAGTTTAAAAGACTAATATTTCTTCTTTAATAAGCAATTTTTTAAGAAATAGGAAAATACGTCCACAAGGGGTTCAAATTTTTCATAAAGCACTAAAGAATGCTAAACTTCCAGTTACATATGATGTTAATAAAAAATTATACCACGAATTTAAAATTGTAAAACCCAAAGTGCATGAAATGTATACAAGAAGACGAAGTTGGATGGAGTTAAAATAAAAATGTTTTTCTCATTCTAGAAGCAAAAGTGTATTTTCTTTTCATTTTTAGTACAACATATTCTGTTATAACATTACATATATTTAGAAAAAAAATAAAAAAAGGTAAGTTGTGTAAAAAGAATAACTACGAAATCATGTTTAAAGAAAAAAAAGTAATTTTTATTTTCTGAATATCATGTTTACACCATATCGTTTCTTTACAAATTCATTCATTCTGAAATCATTTTTCTTGCTGTGATGCAGGTAATTCACAATAGCTTTCATAGAAAATCCTTTACATCTTTTTAAAGCAAAATAAACACAGTAAGCTCCGCATACATTTGATGTTGGACTCTGAAACGCTTTAGAATTCCACAAAACGACAGGAAACGTTGATGTATATTTCAGAATATTCTTTCCATAAGATTCTAGATGTTGTCGATAGGATTCGAAAAATTCTAATTCTTCGTCTTTTTCTTTATAAAAAGCTATCTAGTGGGATCCTGCTTCAGACAAACAGTCTATATTCGCAACAACAATGGATTTTTTTCTTAAGATAGGTATCTCATCAGACGGATAAACTCCTTTATAAAATTTGGAAGTATGTTTATCTCGAGATAAAATTCTATGAATCTGAAGAGAATCCAAAACTGTTTAGTTTGTAAAATCGTAAATAATAGTTCTTGATTTGTTTATTTCAATAACGTTCTCAAATTCTGCAAAAACAACGACACATACCGTTTGGTCTAAAGGCTTATTGAAATTCATCTCTAAACGTAAGTTTCCATGTTTAATAAGATTCAAATGATCTGTATCGCATAAGTCAAGTGATAAATCGAATGCATATAAAGTGTAGCCTTTCGGGAAATTCCTCTCTAGAAATAAAAATTTCTCGATCCTGACCTGAATTTTCAGTACCTAAAAATAAAAACTTTGATAAGCCCGTATGTAGTTGTCTTGATCAAAATTTGTCTCGAGTAGATTATATAGAACTGACTGATCATGTACATAGAGTTCAATGAAATTCAAATTAAAATGTTTGAAGTTAAATGTATTTTTCGAAAGCGAACCGTGGAAGGCGTCATTATCTACACAACCAATGACGAGTCGCTTGGGAAGTTGTCCAACGTATACATTGTCTTGTGCAATTAACATACTACCTTGAGGAATAGAATGTGCTTTTCAAGAAACTCTGGTAATAGGATACTTTTCTGTCGTTTTTTCCAAAGCTTTGGCATATCCTAATGTAACTCCAGGACTCACTCGTACTTTTCTTCTAAATAGGGATACGTGATCAAGAACAACTTTGCAGCCAGCGTCTCCAATCAAAAAAAATTCAGGCTTGCTCTGTATTAAGTTTATTTTAATATCTACCATATTAAGTAAAAATCTTTCCTGGTTAAATAAATCAATATGTAAGCCTCCTATCATATCAAATACCGAACTCAATTTAAAAAATTCTGATCTTTTTTCCAATCCGTCACCACTTGCTTCATTATCTTTGTAAAACATTTCCGTAGTCAGTTGGTATGTTTTACTGCCATAACCATGATTCAAAAGTGTTTCGATGTAAGCTCTGTATGGGGAAGTGTTATGGAGTTTACTTGATGGATTGATTAATTAAACACATAAATTGTTAAATTGTTATTATATAATATATTATATAAACACTTAAATATATAAAACTGCAGTTCATTAGATTAAAAAATGCATTTGTTGTATTAATTCGTTCGAATATATATATATTAATATCTTTTTACTAAAATTAAAGCAAAGGAAAGATATCATGCATAAATATAAAAAAAGGAAGAGTTAACAATGTCAGACATGAATGCAAAACAAATTACTCCTGAAAAAAAAGGAACTAAAAGATTTTTTTTTATTGATACACAAAAACAATAATTGACATTAATTTATATATATCTAGACTACATATAATCAGGGGCCCCCTTTTCTTAAACTAATAATGTTGATCAACATTCGCAAAAAAAAAACAAAAAAAAAACATACTGTATTAACCTAGAAACTCAAAATATAAAAAAAAGTCCGAGAAATCTTTTTAATATATTCCTGAAGTTTCCTCTCTTTTTTTCTATGGAAAGGGGATAAGAATTGGATGCAAAAATTGTTGTCCGCCATGAAATACTAAGAAATATAGTGATAAAGGAAAAGGTCTTATCTGTTCAGTCCCTGCGATCTCCAAAATGGTCGGATTCCTCATCCGTCAATTTTTTTTCCATCACACAAGTCCACTCCTTATTCTACAATTCAGACGGGGGACATTACACGAGAGAGTATTTTTAGACTCTTTCTCGTGCAAAAAAACTGAGCAAAAAGAACATAATTCGAACCGTCCACACCGGAACGAAGTATATATGCACCATTTTTTTTCTTTCTCCCGATCATCCAGCTGCGCGTCTCGATTCTCGAATAATCTTTTTTCAAGTGAAGGGATCTAACCCCTCTTCACACCGCCAGAAAAAACAACGCCTGAATGGACACACTTGTTGTCAGGCGCTATTTCAGAGTGATCTTACAGTCTCCCCCGCTCGTAATGAGGGGAGAAAGTGACCTTTTAACTGTCCTCCTGCACGTAGGCACTCGACAATCTTGCACCAAGGAAGCGAAAAAGGAAAGAAAAAACATTTTTTGTAGCAGACAATACTACAGTAAGTATTATCTGAACTTGATACTAGGCGATCATTCAGTGAAACATCCACTTGAGAAAAAAACGATTAGAGGAATAGATTCACAGATCCGATTTTTGAATCTGTTTTAAGTGCCGTTCCATCTTGTTTCACTATTCTTGCCTTTATATAAAGCTGAGCTTGGCTTAAATCAATGTAGTCGTCTCCTGTTCCTGATATATGGAATTCTGCAGGATCGCAATCAGTAACATTTCATAAAGGAAAAAATTGTGTACAGTGACCTCCTTGAATTGCTGTCTCAGTTCCAGGTAAATGAAAAAGTTCAAGTTCAGATTTCACACATTCGGGAGAATCTTTGAGAAGGTAGTAGTCTTTTTGAAATTTAATTCCTCGATAATATGGGAAACCTGAACCAGTCTGATGAGTATAATGCTCTTCGAATTGTTTTGCCCAACACACGTAAGGAACATTCATGATGATGTACTATGAAAGACGTTCAACAAGAGACTAAACTTTATCTTATATTGCTAAACATATTTATATAATTTGTCGCATTCTGAAATGTAGTACCACAATTACTTTACCTCTTTCAAACGGAACAAGTTCTCCTAAATTTAGTCTAACACCTATTTCTATGGTTTGGAAAGAATTTCTTATAATCGGTACGTGATGTGGTCTGTCGTAATGGACATTAATTATCTCCCCGTCATTTCCTCCAACAGTTACTATTCTTAAAAGAGGAACCTGCAAGTTTCCAACAATTTGAGGTGACACTATATCCGTACAAATATAAAAAATGGAAATGCAACGTGTGGATCAGCAAAATTGGGACTTTCAACTATTCCTTCGATCACTTGAGGTTCAAATCCTAATAGATTACACAATCCTTTCTCGAATACAACTTTCGCGGTATTTTCAGTTTTAACCTTAACTTTCTTGGTGGAGGAATTAAACATGAATTGGATTTTGTTACGGAAAGAGTTCATTGCTCTTAAAATATCTGGTACTGTTTCATAACAACCTGGAGGAATTCTTCTTGAAGTAAACTTTCCATTTCCTAAATCAAATCCGAATAAATTTTTTGTATTATTCACATTATGCCAAGTGAGAGGATAAATAATTTCTGCCACAGCAACTTCCCATTCTCCTTGAAGAGCGATAGGGGAGGGCAACTGAGTCACATAATTCGATACTTTATTATCTGGGAAAAAATGGTGGGATGAATCACTAGGGAGTGTTACGTAGAAAGACATCTCTCAAACTGGGAAGATGTTGAGATGCAAGATCAATTTATAATAATTTTACGTTAGATACCCAAGAATTGAATTTTTCAGGGTAACCTAAAAAATTTACAGTACTTTTTGAAGTTCTTCTGCGTAAAATGTCCCTTCTATTAATTCCAGGACTTTTAACTTAAACACGATTTGATTCCGAGGTATTATTTTGTGTACAATAAAAATCTCCCTAGTCCAATTATTCTGGTATCCCTTCTCAAATAATAATTTTATTTTGCTAATACGTACCGTATCACCGACTTTAAAATCCAGCATTTTTTTAGATTCGATTGATTTTCCATACAAATTATCCCCGACTTGCTTTTGATTCTCAACATTTACTCCTGTTGGAGTCATTTTTAAACTACGATGTCACGTATTATTATAACTCTGAATCAATCTATCTATTACATCTATGTATTTATGAGTGTTAAATTCTGTAAATTATTTCCACATCTTTGTTTTTAAAGTTCTGTTGAAACGTTCAACAACGCTAGCTTTTGTTTCATTATTTGTTGTGAAAAATTCTATATTTTGTTGCTTTAAATACTTTTGTAGATTTCCATTTTTAAATTCAGTTCCCTTGTCGGTCTGAAGATACTTTGGTTTCCTATCTTGAAATATTATTTTAAAAGCAGAAATCACACTTGTACTTGATTTATTTTTTAATGATATGGCCCAAGTATATTTAGAGAAAATATCAATGCAAGTTACTAAGTATTTAAAACCGTTGTTGTATTTTGATAAGGATTTCATATCAACTAAGTCAGATTGAAAGATCAGGATGGGTGTGGGGTGGGAAAGAAAACAAATTATACGGTTAAAATTTCGCTAATAGGTGGCGCTGCTCTATTACGACTTTTGCAGACTTTTTATTAGAGAATCAAAATTGAATTGTTCATCTGAATTTTTTTTTTAGTTTAACTGAAAGCACTGCCGAAATTCAATTCTGAACGTGGAGTCTTTTTTTTTCCTTCAAAATACCTTTTTCATTCATGATTTTTTTTTTTCAGTTTTTACAGAGCGAATCATTTGCACTACATTCTAGTGAAATTTTCCTTCGTTTGGAGCCATAGAACTGGCTTTAGGACCTTCTGAGTAGGTGAACTATAATTATAACATCCCTGTATATAATGAAAATATGTCTCTTTAAATAGATGATATAATTAGGTGTTGTATTCATAGTTAGGCCATTATAAAACACTTATCAAGTGCAACGTGAAGCTATATTGTTGCAGGCTAATATTAGGACATATTGCAAGTGCGGATTGAACAGTCTTGTGTTAGTGAACCAAAAAATTAACAGCACATACGCACAATTTCTATTTACCTTTTTTTAATGCCCACGCCGATCCTGATTACCCAAAGGGTGTAAAGCATGCCACGAGTCGTCGGGAAGAAAAATACGAAAACAAATATTAAAGTAATACAATGCAAAATAATAGAATACAATATAATACAAAAATTAGGTAATGCAATACAAAACAATATAAGAAAAATATTACAATAAAATAATACAATACAAAATACAAATGTGAATATAAATATAATAAAATACAAACAGCAAACAGCAAACATGATAAGTAATTACAAACGTAAGTAATAAATAAATGTAAAAAGAGTAATTAATAAAGAAATATGCATAAAATAAACAAGAAATGAAAAATTTATAAAACCTAACAAATAGTAAATTAATTGTAAAAACATAATCCGAGATATAATTTAGAAAAGAAAGAGAGGAAAAAAAATATTTTTGAAAACTTGAAAAAGAAGAGAAACAACAACAAAACAATTTCTATAACAAAATTTAGGGAAAAAATAACCGATAGGTACAAACCCCCTGTAACACAATTTAGTAGAGGAAAAATAGAGACAGGTATACCCATGATACACTTGGAAAAGTCTATTGCATATGTTATCACTTATAAGGAATATCGCCCGAATTTTAAAAGTTGCATTTCTGCTAAAGAGTTAAGATTTAAACCACTCTGTTTTAAAATTATTTGATGGCTTTTTAAGGTGATACCTTTCCGTGTGTACTTACCTTTGCATATGATACGAGCACTTGCATTTCTGGTGTTTTTTCTGGGACTGGGGTTTCTTTTCGGCTATAACAAAGAGGCTATAACAGACCCGATGCGCATACTTGAAATGCGTTCATTGAATGATTATACCTTTTATTATTAGCAATCAGAAAATACTTTATAAATTCGCTTTAATACATTTTAGCCCTTTCGGAAGAAATGTAAAGTATACTACCGAATTCATCAGTTTTTTTAATGTCCATGTTGAACTCTTTCACCACTTCAGATTAGCTTATTATTAGTCTGCTATCTCTTAATATAACTTGAGAAATAACAAAATATATTAATTAACCCTCCGATCGGCGCAAACGTCTTTTTCCGTTTTTCATGTTCAGTTCAAAAGCAGATAGCTCGTATTTATATATGTATTTTCTTAAACAACCATGGATAAAGTGTTCTTAAGATTTCAAAGATATAATTAAATACAAAAAAGATCAATTCATTTCCTTTAAAAGCTAAGTTTTCTAACCTGATAGCTAAAAGTTCAAAGTAATTGGGCGCTCAGAGGGACTCCCTTATGTGTTTTAACAATTTATTATTAGTATTCCATTGAGATAGTATTGTACCAACAGCTAAAGCTGAAAAGAAGGCTTACTCAAGATCTACCAAATTTTTTGATGAAATAAAAACCTAGGCGTTTCAATTTCTTGCCTTAAACCATAACGAAGTATCTTGATTTTTCAATTAATTATTAATTAATCAAATTAAATAGCAAATCAAATTAATTTTATCTAATAGCTAAATGAATTACTTTTCTTAAATCAATCTCTATCCCAAAAATATTTTAAAATACCATTACCGTCTCTTTAAAGTATTAATAAAAGGAAAAATAAATAAAAGTTAGTCTCAATGCAAACTGATAAAATTTTGTATATATTAATTTTTTATGTTATGCGTATACATAATTCGTATTTAGTTATTATTATTAACAATAATTTTTATATTTTACTTATTATTATTTTCTTTTGTTTAAAATGATAGTGTATCGTACCTTTTTTAGTTTGTAAAATTCTCAAGATTTTACTCACCATTTCGAAACATATAAGCAAATAGGTTGGTCTGTTGGTAACATCGCGCCTCCTTTACTGCAATTTACTGGTTCGATTCCGAAGAAAATAGCTCCTATCGAAGGAATGGTATGGAGGCCTGGAAATTCGAGATCTGCCTGACCCATAGCCGTGTCATCTGAAATATAGTTTAAACTTGCAATATACATTCATGTATTTTATTAATCTAATAAAGAGAAATTAATGTACATTTTTGTAAACGTAACAAACAGAATCAAATAAAGTACTTCAAGAAAGTATTTTTAAAACTTACGATATTTAATGCCATCATTTACACTCTAAAATTTAAAAGTTATTAAATTGCAAATTACTAAAAGAAATTAATGAAGTATGCGCATACCACATATATTTTAAAGCTTTTCTACATCCCACCTGATTTGGTTAAATTTCAGAATCGATTATTTCAGAAACGTGGTATAAAAGTCTGTACTCCATAACACTTTCTGAATCACATATTGGAGTAATAAATGTAATAACAATTAATAATTTCTCGAATAAGAAAATCACAAAAATGATTCTCCAGCTGAGAGCGATCAAGCAACTGTAAAGGCTAGAGGATGTGCAACAGGAAGGAAGCGGGAAGTTAACCATACTTAAATCCACTTCATTCTTTTTTTCAGATTTCCTTAGAAGGAAAACATTCAAAACAAATGATACATCCATTTGATTTTTTTTCAAAATCTTCATACTAAATGGTTGAATTTTGAACAAAAGCTTCCTTTGTTGCGTGTATAAAATGAATCTTAAATAATTTTGGGATCATTTTTTTTTCTCCATTTCAACAGTAGAAATGAACGCGCACTATTTGTGAGCAAATTATCTTTACAAGAGATAAAATTGAGGCAGTAAATATTTTTCAGTGACTGTATGTTTTTCTTCTCGTATTTTCTTCCATGTAATAACAACAAAAAATAAATATGTAAATCAATTGTAGAAGATATCGTGATTCTGATAAGTGGTTTTTTGCTACAAAAAAAGTACGCATTATGTTGTGTGTTAATCATCTAAAAATTAACAATAATAATAATAAAAAAAACAGAGAAAGCGCTCCATGGCTTGCAATTTTTGATATTATTTTTTTCCGTATATTATAGTATTTCCCTCATGTTATATTTTTATATTGTCACAAAATTTCAAGGAACTACAGATCACAATTTAGCAAGAAAATAACTTTATTAGCTCAAAGCAATTCCTAACACAAGTGAACAGAAAACATGCCTACAACTAGTGGAACAAAACATTTATACATTTCAGAATTATTCCAGAATAATTCTTCTTGAGTGTAAAGAAATATCTAGAATTCCCTAGATCATAATAAAACAATAAGTAACGTTAACATTTTGAATTAAAATGTCACCCCATGACTTAAACGACAGGTGTCGAGATTCGAGCCACGGAAGGCAGACAGGCCAATGCTCTATCCACTGAGCCACTGCGACTATAGATAAGACGTCTTAGTGCGGCAATACTATAGAGAATAAAGATAAAGAGTGAACCATTTTAAACGTTTGACAAGAATTTTTTGGTAGCTGTATTATTTATTTATAATGCAATTTTGTATTCAATTTCATTTAATAACGGCCTATAAAATGCATTCACATAAAAATATATACATTAACCCTCTGGCCTCGGTAGGGCCGGATTATAAAATAGGAAAGTAGGCAAAAACTTTGGGGAATACGGGTGTTTTTGCATTATTTTCAGGGTAATTCAATTTCATGCCTTTATTTGATTTTATAAAAGTCGTGTATATACAAGCTTACTTAAATTATAATCAACTATTTTTTAAATTTCAGAACATCATTCTTAGGACTTTTTTTAATTTTTCCACATTCGCTCGTAATTTTTTTTTTTTTTCAGCTGGCTGATTGACTCACAAATGTATTAGAGTATTTAGACTACGTTAAAAGATTTTTAAAATTTTCTTTACCTATTATTTTCTAACATATTGCAAATTACTTTTAAATTTAAATTCAATTTTCACAGACGAGATACTGATACCAACCGTCTTGAATGTGATCCGAAATTAAATGCTTTATTATTTTAATTTGTCATAATATTTTTTACTTCAAACTGCCTATATAGAGATAAAATAAAAATCTATATAAAAATATCTGGTTTTTGTAGTTGGGAAGCGTGAGTGTGTGTGTGTGTGGGGGGGTGAAACTTGAAACTTGTATTGGCTTAGGGCCGCTACTGGGTTTAATCCAGACCTATACCTCGGCTACGTAGAAACAACACCTTTTTTGGACACAGTTTTGCAATTACAAACCAACACCTATTTGTAGATTCGATTTAAACTGTTTAAACCCGACCTAAAAGTGTTGTTTCTTATGCAAAATTGAATTGACTCTAATCGTTGTATAGCATACTACTCATATAATTCAATCATTTAAATTACAGAAATGTAGCTTTATAATGTTTTTTTCTGTGAAGCAGCTCTATTTCAATATAAGCAATTTGGAGCTGGCTCCTAATTACATAACTAAGTCCATTTGCTTCATATAGTTGGAGAGACAGCAGCAGCAACACCAGCCTCTCACCCTCGTGCCCAGCTGCCAACTAGTGGAGCCTGTACCGGTTTAATAGGTAGGGCTGGAACAAGAGAGAAGAAAAGCTGTGTGTAAAACCTTGTCCTAGTGTCCTGCACCTAGGTTGCAGAGAGAGCTTGGTCTGTACACGATTTCTAGGTTGCATATGCGGTTCTTCATCCCGAAAGAATCAGAGTAGTATATATATATATAAAAAAGATTTTTCATTGGCCAGTGGCGTAGTGAGGATAAGTGGCGTCCGGAGAATATGACTTTTTTTTTTATCCCAGTCGTCATCAGTGGCATAACAAGCGTAAATGGCGCAGGGGTATGCTATTATTTGTACAGTCTTTCCCCATAATTTGCTTTTAAAATGGCATAAAAGCAGTAATATTTTGACTGCGTGGCGCCCCCTAAAACTAGCGTCCGGAGCATCTTAACCCCTTGTCGCTACGCCCTGACGCTGAACGTTCTGCCACTGACGGGAAATAAATGTCCTTGATTGTGAATGGGAAAAACTGCATGAAGGAGTTCATATTAACTGGGGGGAGGAGGAGATACAAATAGATGTCAATACTTGTGGAATGGTTACGTCTTTTAGAAAAAAGTATCGGCGTAAGAATCTAAAGTGAAAGAGGAAGTTAATGGAAATGTCGTCACTTGTGGGTTGGTTAAATCTTGATTGTTTCTATCGCGGAGGAGTAACAAATGTTCTTTCGGTGTCAAAGGAGTGCCATTGATTGTGAATGGGAAAAACTGCATGAAGGAATCCATATAAACAGAGGGGAGGATATCCAAATAGATGTACCAGTTGGACAGACAGCGTTGCATATAAGTAGAATTTCGTTTCGTTTCAAAAATATTTGGACTGCTCGTAAACAGTACATATAAACAGTGATTATAAAAACTCATGTTTTTAAACA
This sequence comes from Araneus ventricosus, assembly GCA_013235015.1. NCBI lineage: Eukaryota > Metazoa > Arthropoda > Arachnida > Araneae > Araneidae > Araneus > Araneus ventricosus. The sequence goes on from BGPR01012410.1 coordinate 14,591, forward strand.
GAAGAAAATAAAAATATTTATTGTAAGTTGGAAGATTAATTTAGAAGATTTATCGTAAAATTCATTTGACATTATTGTAGGACGCTCACTGTTTTCAGAAACGGAAATGGCTAGTAGAATAATGACAAAACATGTTGCCTTTCTGGATTGTTCTCTTCTCTTCTTTTATTGTAAAATAATTGTTTCTCTTCTTTTATTGTAAAATAAGAGTCCGTGTTTTGAAATGCCCTCTTTTCTGCAAAAATGGTTATAGCAGTCATTTGTAATAATTATACGAATCAAAAATTGGTTAATAATCATGCTAAATGATCCATGATTGTTCTGTTACATTTACGAGTATTTTTTTTCCAATTGTGATCATTATAACAATTCTGACTGGTTGCAATGAATAATAGATTATCCTTTTTCAAAAATTCGGAGCCAATATCTTTTAAGTACTACAATCCAAAATGCAATTCTTTATTTTTCAAGCCTCCTTATAAAACCGTTTCCAGACGTAGTGCACTTACATCATCCATGCAGCAACTGAAAGATTCACGAAAATCTTTTCTTTACTAAACTTATTCCTTTATTATGTCACATTTACTGGACAGTTCTGAATCAAACTAGTGTTCATCTTTCAGAATAAAATATAGTTGTAGAATTTTATAAAAGAAATATAGGCATAGGTTTGACAAATACGATGAAAAGAAAAGCACATGGACTTGATTTCTTACGCAACAAATGCCCAAAACGAGTGAAAGATATGAAGAAAATGAGTGAAGTGTTAAGAATTAGCTGTTAGCTTCTTAGAGCTTTCGACATGCACTTCAAAGCATCAGGTTTCAAATAAAATCTTCAGACTCGCTAAAAATATTTTTATAGCTTTCTAAATATACAGGGTGCAACAAAAGTCCTTGACACATTTCAAAATTTAATAAAATTATAAAAAAATTGTGATATAGGTGTACGGTTTTCACTAAATTGCATTATGCGGCATAAAGTGTTTTTTTTTTACTTTAGGAATGTTCCAGATGTTTGCACATAGATAGCGCTTGTGGTACAGCATTAGCAGAGGTGTAGTGGATCCGGAACGCATCAGAACGACGTACTAGCACTGCTTTTTTTCCAGAGAAATAAATAAGAAAAAATCGTGAAAACGTCCTTAATACAGCGCGATTTTTGTCACCTAGGTTAGAGCGCCCAATCATTGCTTTTAAAACGTTCCGGCCTTACTTATTTGCAACTACATCGCTCAGCATTAGCTTAGTAAGGTTAGCTTCTATTCCGTCATTGTATGTAAGTATGATGACTCCAACGGAAAGAGCAAACTGCATCGGCTGGTGCTTTGAAACAAAGTCCATTATTGAAGTTCAAAGAAAGTTTAGTAATAAGTTTCATAAAACTTCTCCTTGTCGAAACAGCATTTTGTCATGGCACCGAAGTTTTTTAGAGACTGGAAGCGTGTTGGACTGACTAAGGAGTGGTAGACCATGCACGTCAGGTGATGTTGTCGCACGAATCCGCCAAATGTTTATTCGCAGTCTTATATGGCATTTATTTGTTTCCTGTTATTAGCTACTATTCCAGTTTTCATTCTTTAATTTATAATTCATTATTATAAATATTATGGAATTTTAAAATCATTTCTGTCTCAAATTCAGTACCAGGTGGTGCCACCAGGTTTTATTTTAATTTTTTATACTTTTCAGTCTTTAATTTATAATTCATTATAACAAATATTATGGAGTCTTGAAATCAAATTTTTCTCAAATTCACTGCTAGATGGAGCCATTCGTATGAAATCAAAATTTTATTAAATAAATAAATTAACTGATAATTAATCTCTGAAAAATCAAAACAGTGTATTTTCATCAAGCACACAGAAGTGTACAAAATTTCAAACCTCTAGCACATCAGAACGCGAGTAAAAAAAATCTATTATAAAATTCCATCTTTACAAATATGAAACAAGTTAAGTTAAATAAAATTGTAGTAAAAAACTGTATTGCAGTCTAGAAAATATGGTCGCATAGTATTTGATAAAAAAAAAACCCTTTTTTTAAAACGAATACGCCAGTGTAAGTAAAGGTTTTATAAAGAGTTTTATCTTTCAAAGAGTAAAAAATGTATCACTGTTAAAAGGGTTTCGAGATTTGAACTGGTTTGATTAATTGAAAAAAGGAGAAAAAAGAAGAAATGGCTATTAAAAGAAATATAATAACTCCCAGTCTTGATAAATGGTTCATTTTACATCCAGGGTGAGAAGCTTGTATTAATTACAAACTAACATAAATGTCATAAGTTGCGATCCAAGTACTTCCAGAAAGTATTCAAAAGTCACGTCTCATCATTTAACTGAAGCAATGTAATGCTTAACATTAACTTATTCTTACTCTTCTAAAAGGCTAATTCTGGATATTTCCACGAAAAAAAAGATTTTTTTTTTAAAGTACGATATGACACCATAAGAATCACGTACGTCACCAGAAGAAGCAACCTGAGGACTTGACCTCACGACAGCATAACGTAGAGTCAAATTCTAATCAGCGATTATTGAGTAACAGATAAAAGACATGCTTAATATTACATAGATGAGTCTTTCATACGTTGAATGAAATTAGGCAGTGAAAATTCATCTAGAATTCAGAAGTATAAAAGAGTTTATTATTATCATTACTACTGATGTGTGATTTGCATGGCCAGATTTCCCATAGGGCCAACTTAGTCCATGGCCTAGGGCGTGCATGTACAGAAGAAATAACAACCAAATATTTACAAAGTATTATTTTATCAGCATTATTTTGAAACGGCCGTTTAAAATGATGTTTTTGAAATTTACATTTGTTACATTAAATCAATACATTTCTAGTCTTCTGTGTATCCTACCATCTCTTGTTCTTGCACTTCTTTGCATTGAAATCAATTTAATAAGATCTGTCCACTTCAATGACCCTTCAAGCCTATTCATGGACTGAAGCGGGAACGAACGAAGTTCTAATAAGTATTTCAGACGATTTCAAGAAATTCATTGAAGTATTTTTTTGAAGGTTTGTGATATTTCATAAGTAGTGTAATTTTGAATTATAAAGATTGACTTAAATGTTTATTTGTTTCAAACATAAACTATTGTATATTAAATTGAAAATCATAAAAATTTTTCAGAAGGTAGGGGGGCGCAGAATATGCTTTGGGCGTAGAAATGTGTAAATCCTGCTCTGGTGGTTTGTGTAATGTAAGTAGTTTTTCTGTACTTCAACGCGGGACACTATAAACAATGAGGGGCAAGCCAGAGCGTAACTAAAGGGTGGCAGGGAAGTTGGTACGTCCTGGGTGGCACTTTGAAAAGGGGCTAAAAAATCAGACATAAGAAAAAAAAAATTTGCCACTACGAAGAATACCACTAGCTCAATCATTGTGTGATCAAAATAAATAATGTAATCAATTGAATCGTTGAGTGCAGGAACCACATGTGTCATTTTGTTCTTCTGAATTCTGCTCATGCTGTTTTCAAATTCTAAAGAGGGAAATGTATAATGAATGAAGAAATAACACGAGTCAAGTAAAGTTACATTATTGTATATAAAATCTGCCAGGTAAAAAAAATTAATCATCTATTTAAAATCCAATAAATTTTTTAAAGCCTCCTGATTATGATATTTTTGACTCAAGTGGTCTCTGCAATCAATTCAATTGATTTAATCCAATTAAATCGATTGAATTCTTCAATTAATATTATTCTCCTTTTGTCGGTCAGTCGCAGATATGTGATCAAAGTCTGCGTAATTTTAGTTTATCGTTTAGCTTATCGTATGAATAGGAAATTCAACGAGAAAAGATTTCTTCACTTGACTGGGTTATTAATAGTATTTCAAAAATTACATATTCTGGCTGAGAAATATGCATTTCTTACACCATCCAAATTATTGAAAGAACAATAACAGTGTCGATTTTATGATAATAATGGCACTGACCAAAAAGCAATAAAATATCGGAAGAAAAAGACTACAAAATTTTATTTCTGTTGCCACTAGTTTGGATCGAACGGAAACATGAAAGTACGACCCCTTTGAACTATAAACGTTCGATCCAAATTATAGGTTAAAACATTGCGTTCCTAATATTGCCATAATTTTAAAAATTAATTGAACAACTGCTGTGAATGCCGCGAGTTGTGAGAGAACTTTTTCAAAATTAATGCTAATTAAAAATAATCTGAGATCATATATGAAGAACTTGCGATTAAACAAATCTTGTAACATTCTCTATTAGACATAAACTAACTTGTGAGAAAGATTTTAATGATCTTATCCATGATTTTGCTAATAAAAAAAACAAATGAAAAATAATTCAATTTGTACTTTACGTTACAAATAATATGATTTCTTTCTTAAATTTATTTTGAGGTTTATGTGTCCTTTGTAAATTGTAGCGGAAGGGGTGGCAGTTTTGGAAGTTCTCTCAGGATGTCACAAGTTGTACCTACTGTGTCGTAGTGAGTCAAGCAGCTTAGTGTCGTATTTTCTGGGGGCTAATCCCAGTCAAAGAAGACCAATGGGATTATGTACAATTAATTTATATACAGATTCTTGGCTAATATAATTATATAATATTACTAATTTTTACAGAGGGATTCTTCAAACTTCATGTCTTTCTCTTTTCGGCCGAACGTTCACACTCAGCATCCACCCCTCTCGGTCTGCGCTGGTCATTGAACTCCTCCCTACAATTCCGTCTCTTCTCCACCCCTTTTTTCTGTCCCCCGTCTTGGGGTAGGTCGGAGAAATTTCGGCTCTGGCCTGCTGAGTGAAGATTTCTCACTATGAATCAGGTCGGGACAAGCAGTCTACAACCGGGGCTATCAGGTTGTTTTACGAAGGGAAATCAGACACCTAGCTACCTAACCTAGACCACCTTTCAGTTATTTGAACAGATACTGAATTTGTCTACTTTTCAACATGCTTACCTCTGGAATCGAGACCGTTGCTATACCGTGGGATCAAATTTTGTATTCCTGTGTCGTAGAAATCTGCTACTTGGGATCGAAACAGTGGCGTATTCAAGGCCGTCTTAACAAATTTGAGCGCCCTAGGTATGAGTTATTTGACGCCCCTTCAGAACTGTAACTAGGAGTGCGAGCGCCTATGGCCAAAATAAAATATCTACCTAAAAAATAATTGGAGCGAAAAATGAAAAAAAAAATCACACGTTCTCTTATTAATGGCCTACAATTTCAGAAACGAGTGCCTTTTCATATTTAAAATAATAAATAAATTTTTTCTTTGGTTCAAAATTAAAATAAAATCAGTATAGTAACTTTGTAGGCCCCCTTGCATCAATGGCGCCTCTGGACTGCAGCCCATTTCTCCATTGAATAAGACTGCCTTGGGCGTAGGGGTCGTGAGAGGGGGGGGGAGACAAGGGGATACAGCTGCCCGGGCGCCTGTCTTAGGGGACGTTGTGGAAACAAAACATTAGTGCGTTTAGGTCTGTTTTTAAAGTGAAATATCATGTGGGGGCAAAAAAATAAGGCAATTTCCCAGGTGCCATTTACACTTGCTAAATCACTGATGAAGACTAGGGGCGAAAAAATCATATTATGCCCCGAGCGCCAGTTCCCCTCTCCACGCCACTGGATAGAAACCAGTGTACAACCGGTATTGTGGAACTTGCGCACAGCTTCATTAGCGCTAAGTCATTAAGTAGTGTACTTTGCGCATAAGCGTTGGAAAGGTTGCAGTATTGTAAACTTTATCGATGTCTATATGATTTGGCGTGGCTTTAGCGCATTGAATACCTTTGGCATATAACAATCAATCAATGTCAGTGCCCCCTGCTTCAACAATGTTTCCGTGGGAAATGCCAAGGACCTTAATAACTGTTATTCTCAAACAAGTGACTAATACCGATATAATTTAAATTAAAATATAAATAATCGATATAAGTGAATCGTAATGTTAAATAAATTGAAAATACATGAATAAGATGTAAAAGAAATTGCTTCTCAACAAAAATGATTGGAAAAGGAACTCGCTTATAAATTTACTCTGCAAAAGTTATAAAAATGATAATTTTGATGTACGAAAAAATGATGCAATTTTCAGACTATTACAAATTTTATCTTTATTTATTGTTTCGTTTATTTAAAAGAAGGAAAGAGAATGCACAGAACACGTTTTAAAATGAAGCTCAAACATTTATCAGTACTATTTCACTTAAGTACTTTAATTTCACTTTAACGTTAAAGTTGTCTTTAAGTATGTGCCTCATACCTATTAAGAAACAAATTGTGAGAAAATTTTTATCATTTGTTAAAGTGGATAAAAGTCAAGTTTAATCATTGCAGAAATTACTACTTCAAATGTTAAACGAAACAATATCGTTGATTTATTACATTTTCAAAATAATTGGTGCCCAACATGCTTTTGAAGGGCTCATTTTAAATATGTATCAGGTGCTACAGATTTCTCGATTCTCTGTTTTATTTTAATGAATCAAAGTTACAAAGCACTATTACCGTACTTTATCAATTAATCAAATTGCCATCTATCAGCATCCAAATTGCAAAATACCATTTACTATCACAAGATCATGAATTTTACAGCTAGAATTCTTTTTTTAAAAAACAATAAGAAATTAACTAAAACTGTGAATCATTTACAGTTAATGAACAAAAACAAAAAATTAATACAATAATTACAAAATAAAAGTCGACTTCACTCGGGGCCTGATTTAGACATGATGGGTGTCTTAACTATATAAACACCTATGTTTTCAACATTTTCTTTGAAATTCCACCAAATAGTCGCAGAAATCTTGAAAATATGCATGCCTTTCAATTATTTGAAAATATATTGCCTTTAATTTTAAGAAATAATTAAGGATATGTTTGCAAAATCATAAATAATATACTAGAGAACCCTCTAAGTTTCAATTAAAAACATTTTTTTTTTCGTGATTTCCCAAAACTAAAATAGCTGATTGTGACTTAAAAAGATATGCTAAACAACTTATCGTTTTCCATGTACGTGATACTATGTGTATAAAATTTGTCTTCAGACACAATATTCCTCTATTCATTCTTAAGAAGCATTCAATAGCGATATTTGTATTGTTTTGAAATTAGGAAATGAGAGGGGAAATTTTTCAATGAAAAAATTCTTTTGGGCCGGTTATTTAACCGAATGTTAATATGTGCCAATAATTGACACATATTAAATGCTCCATTGCACTAAAAATAGGCAAACAAATTGCATAAAACTTAATTTTTCAGCAAAATAGTAAGCAATCCGGTCAAAATAAGTAAAAAAGGATTCAAGTAAATTATTTTAATATCAAATTCTGGTTAAATCTAAAAAAAAACGCAGTTCTTTTCTCAAGAAGAAAACTTTGAAGAGATCACTTAAATTCCTTCAAATTTAAAATTCGTCATCTCATTTTATTCAAATGAAAAATTCTGTTCAACAATATGAGCGCACATTTTATTCGGTTCTAATTCAATTGCTGTCATATTTAGATACATCATCCCACGTACATATAATAAAACGTATGTGTAATTACAACATTTATACGTAATGATTCTGAAATACAGTGTGGATACAGCACTTGCAAATAACTATCTACTTTTTAAATTTATGTGCATGTAATCTAGGAAATTATATACGATTTATTGTTATTTTGTATCGCGAATATTCTTCTGAATCTGAATTTCTTGTAAATACGGGAGAGTTGCTAAAGTTGGACCGTCGGTCTAGATTGAGCTTTATTGCAACCTCAATTCTATTAAATATTTGGGGCAAAATAGGCAATGTTGCAACGATGTAAATGTGGTTTCTGGAATCAGTTTTTAGAGAAAGCGCTACGTAGCTACAATTAAAGAACAAGTGATAGTGAACAAGTGAGTGATATAGATATCATCAATTGAATATTTTTACAAAAAACTAATAGCTCTTAATTTAAATAGCCCCTTGATTTAAAGTAAGTAGCAAAATATGCTACTTCTTAGACAGTAAACTTTGTTGGTTATAACTTATGTTTCATTAAAGTATCTTAAAGATAAAGTTAGGTGATTTTTTTCTGTCCCAAATTTGCTCAGATTGGACACAATTTTTATTGGACTAATCAAATCAAGGGGATTATTTTCACGAACTTAAGGAATATCCCAGAAAGCAATTGTAACAACTGATTGTCCTCATAAACGGTTATGGAACAAATCAAACCAAAAAGACGCAATAAAATATATCAGAAAATTCATATCAGAAAAATCTCGCGAAATCTAAAAGAAACTTTTGTTATTTTTTGGCCTAGTTATTGTACATATAAATATAAAGTATTGAACATTGTAATACTCTTCTAGAAGTAAAAATAGTTTTCCGAGTATTTTTTTTAAAATTTTTTTACATTTTAAATGTGATTTCAATATATGGGCTACCTTTGGAACAGTATGCGCCAAAGGTGGCCCACCAGCTACAATTTTGAAATTGTATGTTAAGAATAATCAAATTTTATTTTACAAAGAAAAGTATGTTTGATATGTGTTAGAGATAAGTGTAAAATTTTACGAAAGGAAAATTCAGCCATCCACACCTAACCAGGCAATTTTGAAAAATCATCAAAGATTAACTATGGACACCTTTGGCTCACCCATCTTATACAGAACGCCGCCCCATGCCCCCGTACCTGACGCCATTACGGCGACCGAACCGGTTGGGTGGGCATGGGACGCCTATCTTATACAGAGTGGTCATAAATTATTTGAGCCATTTTAAAAATTAATAGAAAATACTGATGATGTTACTACTACGGTTTTTTTTTTAACTGAGAGCGCATTTTAAAAAGTTTTAGGTAACACGCCGTTACGGTGGTCTAGGTGGTCGTAAATTATCGGACATCTCCCATTTTTGAGAGACATTATCTGCGAAACTATTAAAGCTAGAAGAAAAATAAAATCATGCATTTTCAGGAAATTTTACATTTTTTTAATTTGATAAATCAATTGTAATTCGAAAACTGAATAGTTTTCGACATATTCAAGACAAACCAAAAAAGAAAACCAGAAAGCGCGTAATGACTTCTGCTGATTGGTAACCATTGCGTATTTAAATCTGTAGCTGTATCAAATTTAGAATGCTTCTAATGGTACGCCACTTATCTGAAAAAATCTTTTTTATTTACTCTCTCATTTAAAAAAACCCCACAGTTGTAACATTATTAATTTTCTTATTAATTTTTAAATGGGTTTAATAATTTATCACCACCCTATATTTTGAACAAAACTTGTACTTCCTATTTTTTCTATTAATACTACTTATTTATTTTACAAAATGTATAATCTCCCTGCATCTTTGAGTTTCTGGCTCTTAGTTTTCTGTAGAAAAAGTGTAATTTTCTAATATCTGAAAATAATATTTGAAAAAGTCCAATTTTCTCTTCTCTTTCATTTCTTTACATTTTTTAAAAATCCAATTGATTTTTCAGTATCAATCTGATTTAATTTAATATTAAGACTATTTTAAGCCTCCCAAAATGATATACCTAAATAAACGCGATTAACATTTTTGATATGTTTATAAAAATTTATTATTTGCCACTTAAAATATCTACAGTTTTTTAGCACCTCTATTTTAAAAGCTGTTTTCACTTCTCTTTTGCTGCAATTTAATTAATAAAAGAATCGAATGAATTTTTCATTGATATTTAGTGTAAATTACAACGTTAATGGTATAATATCAAAGCATTTCAGCCAAATATTCATTTGTTGAAATGAAAATCATTCGACTGTATTTGTACTGATGAATAGGTTCCATTTTCGTTATCAAAGCAATAATTTTAATACTATTGCTCATACTTAAAAATTTACATAAAAGCAAAGGAGAAGGGGAAAAAACTGATACACCGAACACATTCAAATCAAGGAATAAAACTTCTAAAAATGTTCCTCGGATTTCTCGTTAAGGGTAAAGATAATTATCAATTTTCCTTTGGGAAAGTGGTGATTATCCCACAGAAAAGAATCCCTTGATTTCATCAATCACTCTCTTATAAGAGCGACAAGTATGCATTATCTATTGTCCCTCTAGATATTTGCCAAGTTTTTCTGCCAAAGGTAATTAAATACAGTAAACCTATAATGTGTGCGGAAAGTCCACTAGTTAATGATGTGCGGAAATGCGCCTGTGCGCATCGGACATAGAACCGTACAACCAGAGGGTTTTCGAGTGTCGTATTCTTTGGCCTTCACCTGGTACTCAATTTCCATAATAACAGGTGCTTCATGTCTATTTCCGGTAACATGGATTGGGATACCTAAAGGAAAAGGCTCCTGAGCTCCGCAATCGTCATTAGACTGTTATTCACCACGGGTTGTCTCACCAGCTCACCATGGTTGTCGTAAATAAGAGCCGACCACCCAGTACGTCCCTCACCAATTGCTTTTTGACGACCTTCGGAAAATTTATTGCATAAACTTCTTACTAGTGGCACCCGGCCGAAATTCTCAGATTTCATCACACATTTACCTTCACAAAGAATAAGAGACAATTTTTTACTTCATATAATTCCAATGATCGGGAAGTGTTGACAGTTGAATATTATAACCAAGTCTTAAGTCTCTCAAGCGTGCATACCAGTCCTTCAGAATACAGAGCCTACCTTCTTTTGGCGGTATGGGAAACTTACTTCCAGGCTGAGCCTCGTACTATTGGCACTAATGATAACATAAACTTATACGTAACAACAATTAATAACATTCAAAGAAATTACGATATTTAACTGCAACCTTCACTAAAATAGAGTGATCATATTCTGTATATAATAGAAGTTGTAAGAATTGTAATTTAAAAGACAAATAAATGAAATTATTATTTTTTTAAACTTTTCAATACAAAGCATTTGTGTCTGGTCAATTCGTAACATTAACTGAAAACCGAAACCAATCAGCGACATTCTTTGAAGCCCGCTTCAAAACTCAAAAACTGGGACTGTCCCGGCTAACCCTGGAAGTCGGACCACTTTAGATCTGTGAAAAAATAGTTCTTAAAATTTATACAAAGTTAATTTCATTATGAAAACAGTCAGGGATGAATTTCTTCAGCTGTTAAAGAAAAACGCTTGAAAATGTATCAAAAGATTATTTCGAAATCTGAAATGTTTTGGGGGTTGTCATTACCATCTATATTTTCTTTGAATCATATTTCTATTTTAAATTATAGCAAAATTCCTGAGCTGTGAACTTTAGGAAAAAAATTGATAATCATAAACCTTAGTATCTGAAATAATCGTTGAGGAACCTTTGAATTCTCCGAAATCAATTGCGAGACAAAATAAGTTATACAAAAACAGTTTTTAAAAATACATTTTTATCAGTGTTCTAAAAAGAAGAATTTTTTATTTTAATTATTTTCTTTTTTAGTTTTCAATTTATAATTCACTATTATAAATATTATGGAATCTTGAAATTAATTTTTTTTCAAATTCACTACCTGGTGCTGTCACTAGTATGGAATTATGGCCATGATCCATGAATGTCTTTTGAAACAGCACGTATCTTTAAAGATCTTGGACAAAAAGATAAATTTTTAAAGTATTTAGAGGGATGACAGTGTTTGGCTTTGATTTGCTTCGGATTCGTATTAAAAAACAAGTTAAAAAGCTTAAATTCTAAGCCACAAAGCTTCCTTTTGCAGCTAAGACGCATGAAAAAAAAAAAAAAAAAAGCACGCATGTCGAAATATAAGTACGAAGATATCTTGATTCGATTTTCCACAATTATCTCCTGACTACACCATCTTTAATTTATTTGTGTTCATAAATGGTGACAGAAAATTGTTAAGCGCTTTATAAGATTATAATTTACTTAATTTATTTCAGATTTTGTAATGCATCCATATTTGATTTCATGTAACATATTTTGTTTTTACGTACCTTTTAATTATTCTCTTTGTGCATAAGAGAGTATAAACCAAAATACGTTTTTAAACAATTTTATTTAACTTGACTTGTTTCATTCATCAGATAATTCATGTTTATGTGTATAATTTCTTAAACTACCATGGGTAAAATATTCTTCTTAAGATTTCAGAGACGTGATTAAACGCAATAACGATTCAATTATTCACTTTAAAAGCAAATTTTCAAACTTTAAAGCTATTAGATCAAAGTAGCTAACCGCCGAAGATTTTATTAGGGCACTAAAAAGTAGAAAAATATCTTTTTAATTAAAAATCTGGAGACAAATGGGGAAAAAGTGTGATGCACATTAAAATTTTAATGACATTCATAATATATCTTAATTTTTAATGAATACTTTGGAATTTTCTTACTTTTGATATTCATCTTGGCTTAATTTCTTAATCGTATTGTTTTCAGCGACTCACGCTTTAACGTTTTTATTTTGTCCCTCTCCTCCAGATTTTTGAATAAAAACTCTAATTCCACTTTTAGTACACTAATAAACACGGCCGTCTTAAAAAATTTGAATTATCTGTGCTCAGTGGCGTAGCGAGGGAAAGTGGTACCCGGGGCGAAATGCGATTTTTTCGCCCCCTCCAGATTTTTGAATAAAAAATATAATTCCACTTTTAGTACACTAATAAACACTGCCGTCTTCAAATATTTGAATTCTCTGTGCTCAGTGGCGTAGCGAGGGAAAGTGGTAACCGGGGCGAAATATGATTTTTTCGCCCCCTCCAGATTTTTGAATAAAATATTTAATTACACTTTTAGTACACTAATAAACACGGCCGTCTTTAAAAATTTGAATGCTCTATGCTCAGTGGCGTAGCGAGGGAAAGTGGTACCCGGGACGGAATATGATTTTTTTCTCCCCCTCCAGATTTCTGAATTAAAAATTTAATTCCACTTTTAGTACACTAATTAACACGGCCGTCTTAAAAAATTTGAGTTCTCTGTGCTCAGTGGTGTAGTGAGGGAAAGTGGCACCTGGGGCGAAATATTATTATTATTATTTTTACCCCTTCAGTCGTCATCACTGGCATAACAAGGGAAAGGGCACCCGGGACTTGATATTGTTTTTACGCCCCTTCAGCATATTTCTCTTTAAAAAGTGACCGAAACACACTAACTTTTTGTCTTCTAGATGCCCCCTAAGACTGGCGCCCGGGGTGTTTATACCCTCCTTGTCCCCCTGGTGACATAACACATATCACTAACTTAATGACTCTGTGCTCAGTAGAATTAATAGGGGAAAAAAAGTAAAATAAGATAAAATAAATTAAATTAAATTAAAAAAATAAAAATAGAATTAAGATTTATAAGAACATTTAAAAGTTATAAGGAGAAATAAGAGGTTTTAGGCGAAAGAAAATAAGAGCTTATGAAGAGTTCAAAAGAGCAGTAGTGGGTGAGACATATCCGCTTCTGTCAGTCCGGCGAGGTAAACAACGTTCAAGGCCAGGGCATAAGGGTGACCCCCTATACTCCCGGTGTGTTTAGGTGTCTATAAATTTTGTGCCGCCTCATTTTTTCCACCCAATCCCCGGCACTGGATATCTGATTCCGAAAGAGGGATGGTCGCCCTTTTGACTTATGCCCTGGGCGTTGTCTTTCACAGGTACGAAGCGGAGTGCACGTCAATCCACTTACCCTTATTATCTACTGGAGGGGAGAAAACACTATAAATCTGCCGGTCCCTAAGTGGCACCTAAGGCCAGATCTCTGGAATCTGTAAAGGTCATCTATTTGACATTCAGATGGAATTTTCAGAGGCCCATTTTTGCCTTTAAGGCATCTTGCTAAGTTACGAAAACAAGGCGGTTTTTCTTCTTGTTGAGAGACAGCAAAACTAGGTTTTGAAGGGATAGATGTTTGACCCCGCAGTTTTAATTCCAAGGTAGGATTTATATAACAGACTTTTTTAGAAATGAAAGATTTTTGAAATACGTTCTTAAATCTTGTTGGGGTGATTTTGAAAAACTTTAAAGAGCGCTGCCTTATTATTATTTTTTTAAATAAAAGCATTTCCTTTGCACGAAGCATAAAAAAATGAAGTCTTCAAAATCGCAAATGTCAGTTGGCGCCACTTGTATGGAATCGTATTTTAACTAAATGAATCGATTGACTGATAATTAAATTCTGAAAAAATTAAAATAGTGCATTGGATAATACTTAAGTAATATCCGATAAACGCTAGTGTATCAGGAAGTGAATGAATAACCGATTAGAAAATTACATTATTACAAACATGAAACACGTGAAGTTAAAAAAAGTGCATAAAAATTTGGTAGCCATAACTCTTAGTACCTGAAATAATCTTTAAGGAACCTTTGAAATTTCTGAAATCAATTTCGAGATAAAATAAGTTAAATAAAACTGGTTTTTAAAGACTTATTTTTATTAGTGAACTAAGAAGTAGATTGTTTTATTTTAATTATTTTCTACTTTTTCGTCTTTAATTTATAATTCATTATTATAAATATCATGGAATCTTGAAGTAAATTTCTTCTCAAATTCACTACTGGGTACCGTAGGAACCAAGATTTACTTGAATGAATCGACAAATGGATAACTAAATTCTGAAAATATTAAAGTAGCGTAATGTCTTCGAGAATGCATAAGTGAACAAAATTTGAAAACTAGCGCATTAGAAAACGTGAAAAATCACTTGCAAAATTCCATCCTTACAAACATGAAACAAGTCAAGATAATTAAAGAAGAATAAAAATATCTGTTTTAGTACATGATATTTAAGTTAAGAAGCAACTTGTTAGACAAGACATTTAAAATACTGCAAGCAAGTCATTCGGATTAAAACAAACAGTATTCGGATTAAAACAAACAATGTATCAGATTTTCAGTTTTTTGTTAAAATAGAAGTTTTTCTCCCGAAAAAAGCTGGGTGCCCCCGAAATCGATAAAGACTGATTTAAATAAGCCCAATTTTATCAAAATGTTTTTCTAAAAGTGTAAAAATATGAACGATATCACAAATAACAATTGTTCGACTTATAACTGCAGCTATCTTGTTTATAGAGCATACGAAATGAAATAAATTTAATATATAATTTTATAAATAATTTAAATTTAAGAAAAACATCTAGAAATTTACGATTTCATAAATCCACTTTCTTATACTGAAATTTTGATTGACTGATGAATCGACATTAATGTCCTATTTTTTTTAAGCTTAACAAGAATTACTGATACCAGAAGGCAAGCATTGGTATTTTGAACTATACTCCACTAATGACATAAAGATCTGAAATTCTGTTCTCTGAACTTCCACACCATACCAATTTGAGATCATTTAATTCAAGACCAGATTTAATCCTATGTAAACAGGGTAGTGTGCAGTGATTCATATCTGCACCACTACCAATCTTGCTTTTTTTCGATTAATTTTAAATTGTTTGATAATTTATAGCATTATTTACTTGCTATATTTTTGATTTCGAGAAGAAACGTTTTCGATAAAGAAACTTTAAATAAACAATTACTTCTTCTAATTCATAAATTCTAATTAAAAATAAAGTTCAAAAATAAGTTTTTATTTACTTTTTACGCACTCCTCTAATTTCTAAACCGTTACAGAGAGACATATAGTTCTATTTGGAAAAATGCTTTAAATGAAGGTAAAAATTATAATATATGTTATCTATAATTTTTATGTTATAAAAATTATAATATATGAGTAAATAAATATATTCCTGAAAAAGTTACGAAATCTAACTTTTTATACAATGCCCCGGTCCTATTAATCATATTTAGTAAAATATTTTTGACACTCTAACATTTTTTAAAAAAAGTCCCACTCTTCTGCGGCTAAAACTGATCGAGTTATGAAGCTTTCAATATCGTTGACTTGGATCACTTTACACCATTTCAGTAGCCGTCTTGAAGACAATCCACGAATCAATGCGCAGAACTTGCTCGAAGAGGCCGCTGATTGGTTAAAAATCATGAAATTCAAAGTTCTCTAACTCGCTCAGCTTTAGTTGCAGAAGAGTGGGACTTTTTTTTTTGTTTAAAATGTTAGAGTGTCGAGAATATTCTACTAAATATGACTGATAAGACCGGGACGGGGCCTTATGAAAAGTTAGAATTCGTAACTTTTTCAAAATATATTTGGTGGCTCAAAAAAAATAAAATATAATTCTTCCCTTTATTTAAAGCATTTTTTCAATTGGAAGTATACGTCTATCTCTAACGGTTTAGAAATTAGCTATTGAACCACGATAAGTGTGGATAACCCTGTATGCAATGAATTAATACTGAATGTAGTCGTAATCAGAAGCGTGTATAGGTCTGTCCTTAAAATTTGTCCTTTGATATAGGGATATTACTCTAATAGAAAACTTCTGAAGAAGTTTATTAGATTTATTCATATGCTGAAAAAACATGAAATTAATTTAATATTCTTTTACCAAGGAAACGGGTGAGTTTATTTCAGAAGGATTTTTTTTAAAAACCTTTACTCGTCTAAGATGCATTTTTAAGAGGTAAAAACAGAAAATTTTTGAGAAAGTGAGAAACGTAGAGGTTTATGTTGTGACGATTTTTTCCCCCATTTTTGTAGAAAACTCAGTAGAGTGATTACAGATGTAGTTATATATTAAAAAAGCGGGTGATTAATTTTAATAGATTGATTTATTAGGTGAAAACAAGAACTTTTTTGGTTTTACTAATATAACTTGTTGGCTTCAATTTTTTTAAAAAACTTTTATCACCCAATTCAAAAATCAGATAGTGCGATATATTTGTATGCATGCGGAGGGGGGCAGACATATCTTCATTGCGTATCTAGACGTCTTAAGCTTTCATATTAAATAAAAATTGTCGAAATCGGTCTGGTGTATGTTGCTGACGAACTGTCTTTTCCCACAGAAAATGCATGGTGGGAAAATGTTTCTTCGATTTCGTTCGAAAATGGGGGGTGAAAGCAGGCGATCTTTGATGACATATCTAGACGTGATAAGCTTTGATATGAAATAAAAATTATCGAAATCCGTCGAGTGGTTGGGACTGGCGAACGGTCTTAAGGTTTTACCATATATGTACACTTTGTAGAAATCCGTCACCCCCAACTACCAGAGCGATTTCGACAATTTTTATTTCATATGGAAGCTTATGATGTCTAGATTTACAATGAAGGGTTGCCTGCTCCCCACCAAACTTTTCTTCACCATAAATTCTCTATATGTTTTTTTAATTTAGTTCAAAAATGGGGAGTGGGGGCAGGCAACACTTGAGGACATATCTAGACATCATGAGGTTTTATATGAAAAAAAATTGTCGAAATCGGTCGAGTGGTTGAGGCTGGCGGACTCATTGAAGGTTTTTTACCACGTTATTTTAAATATATAGACGCAAAGATGTTACTTTCGCATTTATTTAAGGAGAATTTAATAGTACAATATTTTTTTCATTTTTATTTATCAGTATTTGTCATTCATTTTTTTATTTATATCCAAATTTCTGTCTCGCCAATAAATCTTCTGTGGCAGAAAAATGTTTATAATCCCTCTTCTACCGCCTCTGAAAGGGAAAGAGGTGCTGTACTCCCGACAGTATCTTCCTACCTTCACAAATCGTGCAGAGGAACGAATTGGCTTTGCTAATGCGCATGCTTGTCAGCAGCAAATGGTACTTTTAGAAAGTTTTCTCTCGAGAGGCATATCGTTTTTCTTTGCGTTTTTACTGAATATTGAAAACTCGAAAAGGAATGCTTTTAAGTGTTGCTGGAATTAGATATCGCGTGAAAAATTAAATAATTTAGTGATCGTATTTATACACTGAAAGAAGTTGAAGGTGCTGCATTTCAATAATGTCTGTGCAGGAGTCGCCCCTGTTTGATTCAGTTGACTAAATAATTTTTAGTCAATATTTCGTCGGTCTCTGAATTATAGGCCCAACAAATTGTGCAACGTACAGGTCTGCTATCACACTACCGGCAGTGCGCAAAAGGAATGGAAATCAAGATCATACAAAGATCGCCAAAATAAGTAAATAAATAGAATAAAAAAAAATAAAAATAAGTTCAGAGTCAATCGAATAAAACCAAAAACAAACAAGGAATCCATTCTAGTCCACTTTTTCAAGGGCTAAGAACTATTCGAAATGAATTCAAAATCCTAATTGGGAAATTTTTCTGTAAGAAGCTAGCATTACGCTAATGGACTCAGCCTGAAAATGATGACTGTTGTGTGTCATGTCCTATTCCACAGAGAGTCGCCACACCCGAGCACGATCGTTATTTCTTCATAAATAAAAGAGATTCATCTGTAAGAAATGTCTGATGACACTCGTTGTTACGCTACTGCAATAACAACGGTATGCTTCAAACCCTCTATCGAGGGTTTGATGGCAATGGTTTGGTTGCACATTCATTTATCTTCTGGTGGCATCAAATGACTTAGGATTTCATGTGCCATGACATTTTGAGCTCTCTTTCTCCGTCAACGTCCGTCATGTTGTACAATGCTGGTTGGCTCTCTTGTTGCATGCAATACTCGTGGTAGTAACATGCATGGAATTTCACAGCTTTCAAAAATGGTTTCGTTCAAAATCAGTGGTGTTAATGTTAAAACCGTCGAGTGCTGGTTCGATGAATTTTTAGGCCGTTTCGGTGCTATAATCTGACGCTTAAAGCATTTAAGAGGCGAGCTAGCTTTTAACTTTAATATCCAGAATCTGAGCTTCAGGTAAGACAATATGAACACAAACTTAATGGTATTCATATTTATCTCGCTACTATAGATACTGCGTTGCATTGAATGTTGTATGCTGTTGCATTTTCTTTGAATGAATAAAGAGCATATTTCAAAATTATTTTATTTAAATATGTTAACCTAAATTAGATACGCTTGCTTCTTTCTGCGTTGTTACCCTCAAAGTTCTGGATTAAGGGATCTAAAATAAAGCCCTTCTTTTTGTCATCTGCAGGATGTATCGCAGAATCGTAGTTTCTTTTCTCAGGAGTTAAACTTATGAGTTATATGTAACAGTATAGTATAAGTAACATGTAAACTTATAAGTTATATCTATCATTCTTGAAGTGAAGACTATGAAGATTTAATTGCTTTCTCTATATTTGAAAACAAGTTAATATCAGATTCAGGAGTTAAAAGCATTTAAGTCGAAAAAAGCAACTGACGGTTCATTGGCAAAAGGCTTCTTCTCGATACTTGGTATATATTTTTCTGATTTACTCACTCTCTATTTGAGAACAAATTTTGCTTGTCGTGGTTAATTTAGGACCTGTGCAAAGGTACATATGCTGGAGTTTTACACGTGTATTACTTTCTTTCATGCATGTAGATAACTGCTCACACAGTTAAGTATGTAAAAATATGGAAGATCCACACGCGAATTTTCATGTTTGGAAGTTTGACTGTCAAATATTTATAAAATTCAGGCATTGCAATTTTACCGAAATCAAACTATGTTCAACGAACAGGCGGGTGGCAAAATAATGCAAAAACATTTGGCTTTGCACATTTTTCCGAATATCCCCTAAACGCCCTCCTGACCCAATCTTCAATGTAAAATGTGAGTTCAAGCGTATTCCTTACATAATGGGAGTGCAAAGAAAATTTATTCAGACCTTCGGGAGATGTTCGAAAAAATGTGCAAATCCAAGAGTGTTCACGTTTATTTATAAACTACCTGTACCTCCAATCGCGTATTATTAGTTGATGGTTTGAAATATTAAAAATCTGCAAACTTTATTTCAATTTCAGTTTTGAAACTTAAAATCTTCCTTATCTATTTTTAACATGAATGTATCATCTGAACTTATTTAAGCAAAATTAGAAATATTAAACCTCAATTCTTAAACGTTTCATTATTTCTAGAATTCTGTTATGCTGTCTGAGCCATAAAGATATTCATTATGGATTGCGAATTTGACAAGATTATTTAGAAACATTCTTTTTCCTGATAATACCTTTGTCCACTTAAGCTTTAGAAATTTTGAGTGCCAGATGCAAGCTGCCTTCATTTCAATCAAAATTACCTGGTTTCTGTTGATGAGAACACATCGATACTTGAAATATACAATAAAAGCATCGTTTATGCGTCTTTCAAGGGCTTAACGTATAAATGAAAAGACGTGTAATAGACATTTTGATAAACAATTTTTTTTATTACAAATTTAATGCTAGTACAGCAAATTCATTTAAAAGTTTTAATTTTAAAGTTTTTAAGACAGTAATAGTTTAATACTACAAAGTATGGAAATCAATATGTAAATTTTAGAAATATACATTTATCATAAAAGTGAGAAAAGTTGTACCTTTATTGTATATCTAGATTAAAAATCATATACATCTTATACGATTTATGTGCATGAAGGTAGACGTTCAATTAAAAATCTTTAACCTTCGTCTGGCCTGCTGATTATCTGTGAGTATTAAGTATAGTATTATTAATCGAAATAAGTTCAATGAAGGGTTTTTCACTATTCTTGTGACAAAAGAATTAAGCTCAGATTTTTCAATGGAGTACAATGCGTCTTTAAAGGAAATTGGTGTATCTTCTTCATCATTGCTTAAATTAACACCAAACAATTTGTTTTCGATTAATTCATCAATTCTGAATAATTTCGAAGTCACTATACCTTTATCACAGTTCACACATCCTGCAGTCCAAAAGTAATTGAAAATTCTTAAGATACTAAAAATTAAAGTTAATGTGGATACTATAGTTCGCGATCAGTTGCTGAGAATCGTAGGACATACTATAGTTGGAACTCCCATTTTACAGTGAAGATTCAGTATCGAGGGAAATTAAGGGGTTGAGCAGAAAGTAATGAAGACGAAAAGGAATTTCTACTTATCCCATTTCAAAGAAAGCTGATAATGAGATTAAATTTATATCAATGGTTATGTTTGATTTGCATATTATTTACATGCATTCTCGTAAACATAGCACAAATATTCGAGCAGATATAAAGGTTTCTTATAAAAAACCCCGAATTTTTCCGCATATTTTTTTGCTTATAACTTGCAGAGTTTTAAACCAAATTTGCTTGAAAGTTACAGAATACTTGATAAAATGTAATAATCGAAAGGCAATTTAAATTATGTATTTAACTCAGAAGTATGCATGAGTATTCAGGATATTCAGCCTTCATAAAATTCAATATTATTGTTCGAAGATCCAAGTTTAAAAAATATCAATTTGTGCAAGATTCCTCATCATTTTATTTATCTTAGATATGAAAAGCAATTCAGCTCTCTGACCGCGGTTGAAAATTACGAAGTCCGTCCTAAAATAGTCCTCGTGTTGCTTCAAAACGGGACGTAATTGTATCTAAATTAAACTAAACTGAGAGGCTAACTAACGAAGTGCTTTTGTTTTAAAGTTTATTGCTCTATTGTATTTCTGAAACTAGGCAAGTTAAAAGAAATTAAAAATTATTAGAAAATGCTAGACTACTGATGAAATGTAATATGTAGTATAGACGTATCGCAGTAATTATAAGCATATTTTCACTCAAACCTAAGACATAAAACGAGAATCTATTTCTTTTCTAGGACACTCTGACCGTTTCATCATGTGGCGCTCCACTTTCACTATACAGGGGGTCAGAAAGGGGAGACACAGAGATCCAAAAAGGGGAGACACAGAGATGCCAAAAGAAGGAGACACAGAGATGCCAAAAAGGGGAGACACAGATATGCCAAAAAGGAGAGACAGAACAGATGAAAAAAAGAGGAGACAGAGAGATGCCAAAAAGGAGAGACACAGAGATGCAAAGGGGAGACACAGAGATGATACCTCAATAGGAGACACAGAATGTAAAGGAGACAAAAGCCAAGGAGAACACAAGATACCAAAAAGAGGAGGGACACAGGAGATACAAAAAGAGCCTAGGAATCTGCTCCAGAGGGAACCTACAAGTCTAAAGAAGAACCTAGAGATGATAAGGGGGAGCTGAGATTGAAAACGATAAGCCCTAGAGATGTAAATGAGGAGACCTAGAGGAGACCAGAGATGTAAATAGAGGACCTGAGATGCCAGAAGGAGAACAGAGATGCCAGAAGGGAGAGACACAGAGATCATAAAAGGAGAACAGGGTCAAAGGAGACAAGAGATGCCAAAAGGGAAGAGAAAGAAATCAAGGGGAGACAGAGATGACAGCTGGGAGACCAGAGATGCCTAAAGGAGACAGGAACCAAGAGGTGTAGATGAGGAGAACCTAAGGTGCCTAAGAAGACACAAGATGCACTAAAGGAACAAGATCCAAGAAGACAAGAGAGAGACACAGATATGGACCTAGACAAGTAGAACCACCTAGATATACCTAAAGAGACAGAGATTTCAAAGGGGAGACAGCAAGTGCAAGGTGAAGACCTAGAGATGGCAAAAGAGACCCTAGAATAAAAGAGGAGACACAAGAGATTCAAAAGTAGATGAGACACAAGATGCCTAAAATCGGGACGTATAGACAGCTCGAAAAGGGGACTCTAGAGATCTAAAGAAGACACAGATATAAACCTGAAGCAGAAAAGAGACACAGAGATGTAAATGAAAAGATCACAGAGATGTAAAAGTAGAATCATAGAAACAAAGGGTGCCAGACCAAAAGGTCAGAGACCTGAACAATGTAAAAGGAGACACACGAGTCAACAAAGGATAGACAGAGATGCATAAAGAATGAAGATGCCAGAGAAAGAACTAGAGATGATAAGGAGACACAGAGATGCAGGAAGGGAAACATCACAGATGCAAAAGGGAGACACAGAGATCATCAAAGGGACACACGAGATGTAAAAGCGGAGACACAGAGATGAGGAGACAGAGATCAAGGAAAAACATCAGAGATGCCCTAAAAGGAGAGACATAGAGATACTAAAAGAACTAAGAGAGCCAAAAGGGGAACCTGAGAGTGTCAAAAGGGGGAAGCCTAAGGTGAACAAAGAGGAGACAGAGAAATGCCGAAAGGGAAGAGATGGGAGACAGTGAGGACACACAGAGATGCCTATGGGATGAACAGCATAGGGATATAAAAAGGAAAGAACAAAATGCCAGGAGAGAAACAGAGATCTTAAAGGGGAGACAGAGATGTTAAAGGGATACACTGAGACAAGAGGCTAGAGATTCAAAAGAGCAGACCTGAGATGTAAAAGGAGAACCTAGAGGCCCTAAAAGGAGATACTGGAGATGCCTAAAAGTGGGAGACGAGATGATAAAAGAAGAGGCACAACATCAAAGCGTACCAACAACTGCGTCAAAAGGAGAGACACAGAGATGCCAAAAAGGAGATACAGAGATGCCAAAAAGGAGACACAGAGATGCAAAAAGGAGACCCTGAGTAGCCAAAATTAAGGAGACATAACTAGGATGCAAAATGGGGAGACACCAGGAGATGCAAAGAGGAGAGACACCTGAGACAAAAAGAAGAGAAATATCCGCAAGGAGACATAAATGACCAAAAAAAAGGGCATAAAGGAGACACAGAGATGCCGAAAATTAGACAGAGAGTGCCAAAATAAGGAGATAAAGAGATGACCAAAAGAACCACTGAGATGCCGAAAAAGGAGATAGGAGTGCAAAAAGGAACACAAGTGCCAAAGGAGAACCACAGGATGTCTTAAAAGTAAGAACAGAGATTCAAAAAAGGGAAACACACAGATGCCAAAGGAGAGACTGAGATGCCTAAATCGGAGAGAAACACCAAAAGGGAACCTGAGATTCAAGAACCTGTGGATGTAAAGTCAAGGACTCTGGCAGCACCAAAAGGGAAGACACAGAGGGATATAAAGGGGAGACACAAGAAAAGAGGAGACACAGAGATGCCAAAAAGGAGAGACACAGAGATGCCAAAATTGGAGACACAGAGATGCCAAAAAGGGGAGACACAGAGATACCAAAAACGGGAGACACAGAGTTGCCAATAAGAGGAGACACAGAGATTTCATACTCGAGTCCCTTGTACTTCTTGTGGCGATTTAAATGCGGAGGAAAAAGAAAAAAAACAATGTAAGTCAAAAGTAATTAATAATAATCGATAATTAAAAATAATTAGATTAAACTATCTAAATATATTTAAAAATACTGTCTTAAAAATCGATAACTGGTTTTTTATTTTAGGTTGAATCTTTAAAAGACACAGGTTTTCAATGCTCAAACTGCAATGCAAAATTTTCTTTGAAAAAAATTTAATACATCATGTGAGGGTTAAACACGAGGGTGTACAATTTCCAATGTCAAAAATTTTTTCTCGGTCGGAGGCTTTATTTCTTCATATTAAAACTCACGAACGCCCGGGAAAAGAAAAGCTTCTTTCCCTACTGGCTCTGAAGGTTATAAAAGACTTAGAACAGATGCTACCGATAAAGCAGAACCATCTGATTCCTCCTTTAAAGGTCGTTTAAGAAATGAACATTTGCTTAATACCGTAGGACATTTGGATATTTGAGAATTTTTAACTTCAAAATGTTCTGATATCAAACCTTCAATTTATGCTAGACTTAAAGAATACGTGAAGGTGATTGATTAAAGGTGAATATCCGACTTATTTGCATTTTTAAAAAAGAAATGGAAGATGGTTAGATTCCTGAAGAAAAATCCTTCAGAACAAAAAACGAAGTAATTTTCCAACCAACAAATTTAGATCAGTATTATGATGCTGTATCAGAAAAACTTATGTCGAAATGTGAGGAATTTCAACACACCGCCTCGGGGGGGCCGCCCTCTTGACGAAATCATAGAATTAGAAGTTAGGTTGAACAAGTATGTACCTTTGAAAGGTTCATCTTATATAGACTTACCCTTATCTATTAAGCAAAAACATGCAGTTATAAAAGTGACAAATAGTGATCATGAATGTTGAAATGGGCGGTTTTAGCCGCCTTGCACCCAGCTGATTCTCATGCCGATCAAAAAGTTCTATAAAAACCATTCGCCGATTCTTTGAATTTTAGTGGAATGCTTTTTTCCCTACATCTAAAAGACATCCCAAAATTTGAAAAGAAAAATAATTTATCTATCAACGTGTATGGACTGACAGATGACAATGTAGTGTTTCCTCTCCTTCTAAAGAAATAAAGAGACAACACATTAACTTGCTATATTTTTAAAATATGGAAAATTCACATTATTGTTGGATAAAAAGTTTCTCTCGACTCGTCTCGAGTCAGTTATCAAAACACAACCACAAACAATTTATTTGCCCCAGGTGTTTAAAATATTTTTCATCAGAAGTAAAACTAAATTGTCACTCAGAGGTGTGTCAAGAACACGAACCAGTTCATGTTCATATGCCAGAGGATAAATGGTTGCAATTTAAAAATGTTCGCCATTCTTAAAAGGTTCCATTTGTTGTGTATGCAGACTTCGAATGTCTGTGTCTTCAGGTATCAATATGTGAACCAACTTCGTCCTCTGCATATACAGAGCGTTATCAAAAACATGAACCCATAAGTTTTTGCTACTATATAGCATATGTTCACGGATTTTATAAAGATACTCTCACCTATAGATGCTTACCAATGCTTCTAAACATTTCATGATGTTATTTGAACAAGATGCCGAAGAAATATTCCAAATGTATCAAAGTCCAAAGGAAATAATAGAATTAACCTCCGAAGATGTGATTGCGCACGAAAATTCAGATAGATGTTACATCTGTAAAGAAGAATTTACTATCTCCGATTATAAAGTTAAATATCATGACCACATGCAGGGATATTACAGGGGAGCAGCTCATAATTCCTGCAACTTGAAAGCACGAGTTCCTCATTTTCTTCCTATCATAGTGCATAACCTATCAGGCTATGATTCCCATTTTTTTCATTAGAGAACTTGGGGAAGGTGGAAAAACATTTGACGTGATTCCTGAAAATAGTGAAAAGTCTATTTCCTTTTCAAAAAGGGTAAAGAAGCGATTTAGTCTTAGATTTTTATATATTGATGCAGATTTATGCCGAACAGATTAGAGAAACTTGCAAGCAATTTTCATGAATCTGAATTTAAAAATGTTCAAAAGTATTTTTTTGAATGAAGAAGCTAACCTTCTTTTGAGGAAAGGCGTTTACCCGTACACTGTAAAAAATATTCGTTTTTATCCCGGACTTTTTCCGTATATTTGACGGTTTAAAGCTGTTTTGTTGACAAAACGGTTTTCCACCGTTTTCCGCTCCAGCCATAAACGGTTTAAAACCGTCACTTTAAATTCTATTTTTCGTCATACGGTATTGCTTTCCGTACGATAACTTTCCCTTTTCTTAAATGTAATTTTATTGCATTCATTCCATGTTTTCAATAGGGTTCCATCTCCGTAACCTTAAAACACGTGTTCTAACAGTAGTTGATTTTTACAACACTAGGTGGCGCCACTAGAGCTATAGTGACTTTAAAACTCAAATAGATTATTTTTACTTCATTTTATTATGTCTCCGGTGGTCTAGTGGTTAGAGCGACTGCCTTTTATTTCTATGAACACGGTTTTGATCCCCGGCTCGGAGGAGTTAGAAGTTTTGTCACCATCTTGCATCGAAATCGTCCAAGTAAGTTCAATTAAGAATTATATTAATTAAACTAATTGCAATTAATAATTAAGCCTTTATTAATTAATATTCCTAATTGATAATACACATCAGCACATTTCAACTCGAACAGAAGGAGAAAAACAACTCAACTCAATTTTTACGGATAAAACTTAATTTCATACGGTAAAAAACTGTTGTGACTACGGATTTACTTCCTAAATTTTACGGGAAAAACTTGTTCCTGTATGGTAAAAAACCGTTGTGCCTACGGATTTACTTCGTAACTTTTACGGTTTTGCACAACCAACCCAGCTGCCAGTTTAAAACCGTAAATTTTACGGGATATTTTTTACAGTGTATGTATATGGATAACTTTGAAAAATTTAGTGAAACAGATCTTCCACCTAAAGACAACTTTTATAGTAGACTTAATGAGCAGAATATCACCGATGCCGATTATGAGCATGAGCAAAATGTCTGCCGTAAATTTTGCATTAAAAATATGGGTGAATACACGGATCTGTATGTAAAATCTGATGTACATTTGTCAGCCGATATCTTTGAAAACTTTCGTGATCTTTGCATGAATACATATACGTTAGATCCTGCTTGGTATTTTACCGCTCCTGGATTATCTTGGGCACCAGAAATGAAAAATCCTCCCAACTGTCGAGAAAAGCGACTATTAACTACATTGTATAACAAAGAAAAATATATCATCCATTATAGAAATTTGAAACAATATGTTCAGCTCGGAATGAAGATTTCAAAAATTCATCGCATTTTACAATTTGAGCAAACACACTTTTTGAAGCCATACATTGATTTAAATGCAAGTCTTTGTCAGAAAGCCACGACAGAATTTCAGAAAAACTTTTTCAAGCTAATGAATAATAGTATATTCCGAAAAACGATGGAAAACACAAGGAGAAGAGCCAACATTCGAATATGTTGTAATGAGAAGAAAGATGAGAAGCTAACAGCACAATCGAATTTCGTTGATCGCAGTCTTTTCTCTGAAAATCTAGCTGCTTTCGAAATGCCCAAAACAATTTCACCATTCAATAAACTGATAACTATTGGAACGGCTATTCTAGATGTCTCAAAAATTCTCATGTATGATTTCCATTAAAATTATATGAAATCTAAATACAGAAACAATCTAAGCTTCTATATACTGATACGGATAGTTTAATATATGATGTTGAAACTGAAGATATTTTTGTAGATATCAAAAACAATATTGAATACTTTGACACATCTGATGATCCTGAAAATAATATTTACGATATTCCCCAGATGAATAAAAAAGTTTCAGGCAAAATGAAAGATGAAGCAAAGGGGGAACACTCATTACAGAATTTGCAGGGTTAAGATCAAAAGTATATTCTTACAAAGTGGAAGGAGAAGAAGCTACAAAAAAAAAAGTTAAAAGGTTTTAAAAAGTCTGTCATTGATAAAAAAAATTCAATTATCTGATTAAAAATCATGTTTATTTGAAAATAAAGAACTTTTGACAAAAATGAATGTAATAAGATCGATGAAACATGAAAGATTTTCTGTGACTTCTAAGAAGCTTGCTCTTTCTCCGTATGACAATAAAAGATTTATAATGTCGAATAAAATAAACACTCTGGAATTTGGGCATTATCAGATTGAGTGAAAAAGAAGATATTGGAGGATATAGGGCTGCTGGCGAAACCTCCTTAAAAAAATAACGCGCCAAGATTCCTACTCCTTCCCTATTTAGGGATGAGTGGTGTGGAAATGGAATCAAATTTTTATATGTATAAATGAAACTTTTCTCTACAGATTTCCTTATTCTAGATGGAGCACCCTGTCTTAAAACATCCATTCACAATGTTGGTCTCTGGACCGACAGGTTCAGGTAAGACGCACTTTGTGAAAAAGGTAATTGATCACAAAATAATCGAACCCTTTCCTCAATCTGTTCTTTGGTGTTGTTTTACGGTGCATATCAAAATTTATATTCAGAAATGAAGCACGTGAACTTTCAAGAGGGTTTACCCACTGATTTACATACCATCTCCAATGCTTTAATAGTCATTGATGACTTAATGTCGGAGCTCGGCTCTAATTCAAAGCTTACTAATTTATTCACAAAAGGTAGTCATCACAGAATGATAAGCGTGATATTTATTGTACAAAACATTTTTCATAAAGGGAAGGAAATGCGAGATATTTCTTTAAATTCTCATTACATGGCTTTATTTAAAAATCCGAGAGATCGCTCCCAAATCATGCATTTAGGTGGACAGTTATACCCTGGAGAAACGAAGTTTTTTCAAGAAGTATACGAAGATGCAACACTAAAGCCTTCTAGCTATCTCATTATCGACTTAAAGCCCGTTACTTGTGAATCTCTACGCCTAAGAACAGGGTTTTTTTTACCTGGGGATAAATTATACGTGTAGCAAGCGCGTTAGTCAGTATTGCTGGAGACTCTGTAGCATTTCGGGCATGTCCTCTACGATTGTAATAGAATTCGAAGGTTTTCGAATTGCTCCTGATAAATTTATCATCAAGGAATTAACAGTCTATACAGAGGACGAGCTCACTGGAAACTGGTGTTTTAAGCCTCCGTACTCTTTTGAAGTTTTTAGCATAAAGAAACAAATCGAATATTCTTGAGTATCGCGAAATATTCTTGGAATCAGATGGGACTATGGACATTTACCATATGCTGAACTATATCCCATCTTGAGTTACTTATTTAATAAGTATTCCTGCATTTATATTATAGATTACCGAAAAACAAAATTTTTAGAATTTTTATCTGGCCGTGAATGTTTTGATATAAAATACTCAAAAGTTGGTGAATTATCCGTGGTTTGTCCCCATCATCATAAGAAACATTTTCAGCATTTGCTCTACATAAAGCAATTGCATATAGGAAAGCTTTAATAAATAGTGTTTTCAAACTGTAAAGTCATTTATTGATAGGATGTCGAAGTGTACACAACGGCAACTAGAGCATCTAAAACTTATTTCTAAGAGTAAGAAAAAATCGGGCATCCTTAGAAATTGCTCCAATGACACCATCAAGTCGTTATGCGAGTGTGTATTGAATGCAGTTTTCAGTAATGAACCGCTGACAAAAATTCAAAAAAATAAATTATTACCTTACAAAATAAGTTTACGCAAACTCGCCGACAAAGGAGTGTCTCTGTATAAAAAGAGACAATTATTAATACAGAAAGGAAATGGTATTCTGACTGTTCTTTTACCAGCGGCGATATCCATAATTAGTACCCATCTCAATGGAGTACGCTAAAAACTGTTATTAGTTTCTGAAGAGCGAATGCAAACAGTTATTCATTTATCTGATTTATATCAGCAAATGAATGACATTCTAAAAAGAAAAAGTTTGTTGGAAAGGAGAAAGCCACTTTATATCTTCAAATTCTTCAAAAGTATATTAATTTTCCCCAAGATGATAAAAGCTCCGAAGAAATGCCCGCTGTCCCTCCCCCTTCAAGCAACACAGAACCAAGTGTCGAAGAAAATGTCTTGAAAACTGCACCAGTGTGGTATCTAAATATCGCAAAGAATATTTTGGAGCACTTGAAGAAACATAAAAACATTTTATCTTGAACCCCTTCCGGAGAAATTATATTTAATGATCAATTAGTTGAAAAGACTTATTTTTCTTCTTTAATAAGCAACTTTTTAAGAAATAGGAAAATACATCCACCATGGGTTCAAATTTTTCATAAAGCAGTAAAGAATGCTAAACTTCCAGTTACATATGATGTTAATAAAAAAATTATACCACGAATTTAAAATTGTAAAACCCAAAGTGCATGAAATGTATACAAGAAGACGAAGTTGGATGGAGTTAAAATAAAAATGTTTTTCTCATTCTAGAAGCAAAAGTGTATTTTCTTTTCACTTTTAGTACAACATATTATTTTATAACCTTACATATATTTAGAAAAAAAAATAAAAAAAGGTAAGTTGTGTAAAAAGAATAACTACGAAATCATGTTTAAAGAAGAAAAAAAGTAATTTTTATTTTCTGAATATCATGTTT
>BGPR01012411.1:16143-32052 GCA_013235015.1 Araneus ventricosus
CAGATTATTTAATGTAAGACGACAATTTATATCAAAAATACAAGTCAATTCCATTATTTTGTACAAACGCATCAAAGTTATCATTTTTACTTCTTCATTCTCAATCAATACACCAAATGTCAAAGAGCACTTCAAAAATAGTTCATTTTCGACAAACGTTCATAATCTAAAAAACTTGAACATTACCACGCAAATTCATATTAAACTGAAACGTGCATTAAAAAAATAGGGAATTCTTAAAGTGGTTTTGGTCCTAACTTCTTCAATATAAGGTTTAGTTATCGTGCTTAAAATGTAATTTTGAATAAAAAAATAGCAGATTCTTGCCCTTTAAATTTTATTGGCCTTTTTTCTACGAGGGAAAATGATCATACCACAATTAACATTTAATGCATGTAAGAAGACCATTTGTAAATGGATGTACCGAGTCTTCATTTTTTGGAATCCGAACAAGGTAGAGTCTAAAAACCAACTTTCATTTAGGTCAGATTCTAAATAGATATACATTTTCATACAAATGTACCAGCCCAAACCCTGCATGTTTCGTCTTTTATATTGATTCTTTAGTAAAAACACACACAAAAAAAAACATGCAAATGAAACTTTGTGGAATGCCGAAAAGAGCTATTATTTTCGGTTTCCGATACCTAAAGAAATTACATGTTCTGAAGATGTCTCAGCGCATCACATTTTTTTCACCTAGTTTCTTATTCGAAATTCTAAAAATAGACCAGACTGAATACAGAGTCACACCCAACGAACCCAGAATGGACATTTTCCGAATGTAACAACACTCTGTTTCTCATTACATTTGCAAATGCTATGATGGTTGAATCTGCATGTTGTTACAAAGATATAATTCTTAAATAGTGAAATTAAGTGCGTTTAAATAGTGTGAAGTTTGTATAAAATAGATGGTAGAGCTATTGTGTTTACTACACTTTTCCGAAGAACAGTGTTTTTAATGATAACAGCAGCAGTTCAGAAGTCTCATTTTAAATACTGAAACAACTCTAGAAGAAAGAAAAATATATAATAAAAACCAAATTTCTTCAGTTACATACTTTCCCTCTTTATCATTGTAAGTCTTTTTATACAGTGTGCCTGCTAAAGTCCGTTGTCACCCCAATAATTTCTGAACGGCAAGAGCTATAGTCATAAAAGTGGGGTCTAGGTATAATAAAGTTGCCATGCGCTACGCAAGGAAACCGCTTACAGCGCCACCTGGCGGCAAAATTCGGAGTTAGCGTGCTTATCTCTAAAACGGTATGAAATACGGGAAAAAAGTCAATTACAAAGTTGTTCAGCATCATCGATTTATTACAAAAAAAAAACATCTTGAGCACAAAAATGATACAAATGAAAAGCACAAAACGCACATTTGTTTCATCGCGTTGAACAAAACTGCACTCGCCAGAAATGAGGCTCATCTATTTGTCATGCTCAAAATGGTGTCCTTCAGCAACAATACACATCTGGACACGGGACTGCACTTCCCGCTTCACATTGTACAACATGGCAGGTGACAAGCTGGCACAAGCAACACGGTTTCGAAGTTCCTGCAATGTTGGTGGAGGGGTTGCATACACTCGCTATTTGATGAATCCCCATAGAAAAAAGTCCAATGGGTTCAGGTCCTATCAAGTGTCCAACAGTACATTCGAAAATGTACTGTTGGACACTTGATACCTTGTGCAGAGGGGCGCCGTCGTGTTGGAACCATACATTCCGGAGGTCACTCAACGGCGAATCCTCTAGAAAATCGGACATTAAGTCCTTCCTTTTCTTCCGCGTTATGTCGTGTTACAATTTTGGGAGTTGAGACCCAAACAAATATGCATTTAACGCCTTCTATTTTTAACATTACTGTACGGAAGGTGTCTTCTCTTACTAAATCGATGATGCTGATTAACTTTGTAATTGACTTTTTTCCCATATTTCATACCGTTTTAGAGATAAGCACGCTAATTCCGAATTTTGCCGCCAGGTGGCGCTGTAAGCGGTTTCCTTGCGTAGCGCATGGCAACTTTACTATACCTAGACCCCACTTTTATGACTATAGCTCTTGCCGTTCAGAAATTATTGGGGTGACAACGGACTTGAGCGGGCACACTGTATATTATCAATTAAAAATTAAACAGTTATTAGAATAACATCAATTAAACCTGTAAATTAATTACTACACCTGACTAAATCTGAAGTTGATTTTGAAAAAACAGCATATAACAATATTAGAATGGAAATAATTTTTTTGCATTTAAAATCTTCTTAATTTTTTTCTTTTTGTAAAGTGGAATAAATATTTCAGACTTTCTGCGAAATTTATAATTACTCTCAAAGAAATTTAGGAATACAAATCTACACTCTCTGCTATAATATGCACATTTTCCTTATTCGAAAATAAATTCAGAGTGATTACGGGGAAAAAAAGAAATGTTACGAATCAAGAAGAGATGAAAACCTGTAACTCTTAATTAGGTTAAAACTATAAATACATATAAAGAAAATCAGAATTGGGAATAAATATCTCCAAATTATTATTGTATCAGTAGTATTTAAATTCTCTAATGCAAACCCATATAAGTTGATAACTAGGGCATCAAATACATTATCTGTATCAGATATTAACATCCTTTTCACAGATATTTTTATTATTATTAAACAGATATTTATTTATGAAGTTGTTGTTCAAGCAACACAACCTGTCTCAATTTTTAGAAATTTCAATAAAATACTCATTGTTTCCCAACCAATAACGAATATTTCTGAATATTTTAAACATCTGATATAAACATGGGGCCACATGTTCCTACTAGATGTGAAAAAAAATTTAGAAATATTCGTTACTGGCTGCGAAAAATTGAGTATTTTCTTCCTCTTGAAATTTCTAAAAATTCAGATAAGTGATGTTGCTTGTTAAACGACGAAGTACTAAGCTTGGATTTTGGTGTGCATTTTATACAGCAAACGGATGAATAGATGTGTGAGTCTTCTCTTCTTTTTATAGAGAAAACTTTCAGTTCATTAATTTTTAACGACATAAACCTAGATCGCAATAAATGTCTTTTAACATAGACTAGCATGCTATTTGAATTTTATGCTGGTGTTTGTTAATGGTTTTTAAATAGTTTTAGGCATTATTCTTGTTAAGTCGTGAAGTAGTGATTAAAATGCAATTTCGAAGCATTCCATTGATGATGAAAAAAAGTTTAATGGTATACATGTCTTCAGAACGGTGACATCAAGTTCAAGAGAGATAGAGTTAAAAAACTTATTAACAAGAACAACTTCTCGTGTTAATGTACTATTGATTATTATTCTTGAACATTAAAAAGATCGTTGATATGGTTCGAAAGTTTTCTGGGCTTTACAAAAAAGCAAACATTTCTCCCAAAAAAATATTCCTTTTCGAACCACGATTAAATAAGTATTTCTTAAATTTACAGTGCATACTTAATCCATATATTTCAGTTGAACATTCCAAAGGTATCTTAGTTAACACTTTCGACGCATTAAATATTTGAAATATACAAAGTTATACGACTAAAAATACTCATTTTTCTACAATTCAATTTAATTTCTTAAACTTATTGAATACACCTAGTTAATTTTAAATTCTTAAAAATATTTTTAAAAACTTTTAAAATATGTTACTATATTAAGCAATTAATAAAACGTTAAAACAGCTTTATGACGCCTTAAAATTACATATTATAATCGATATAAAATAATTAATGCATCTTAGTAACTAAAATATAAATTTTTTTATGAAATCATTCGAATACATTTCATCGCTCAATCTCAATTGTTCTTTAACGCTTTTTTCATTGTCAATCCAATATAAAAAGCAAACACTACTTTAAGAAAATACAATTTTCTCACTCGAGCTCTCTTCTAAGTTGTATGGGACGCGGTTTTCAAACAAAAAAAAAATAAAATAACCTTCTTATTATATCTTATAACAATTTTTTTAAGAAAATTACACATTAAATTTTAAATAATTAACAAATCCTTTATCAAACAGTATTATGTAATCTAATTTTCAGTAAATATTCAATAATTCGAGCAAAGTTATTTCAAAATCATCTCAATAGGCTGTTCGTCGCTTTCTTCGTCTTTTTCTCTTTCAAACATATGACTTACGCAAGAGTTTAAAAACCTGAAATACGTTGAAATTGTTTAGAGAGGAATCTAAAACAAATTATAATTCCGCATAGTTTTCATTCTGAAAAGAAACTGAAGAGGTGTAGTTCTTCCGCATTCGTTCAGGCGTTTAAAACTGACGTGGGCAGAGACCCCGTATATGTCCCGGTGAGAGAAATGCCCTGAATTTGTCCCAGTTTTGAATAAAATGTACCGTTTTATATTTGTACGTAATTAGTTCATACAAGAAACTAAAAAATATTAACCACATTTCGTTACAAATTATTAGATTCTGAAGGATTATCCTTCCCAACTTTTACTACTCAAAGAATATGGTCACTCAATTTTAATGAGATAGGGCAGTTATGTATTGTTCTTCCTTCCATTATTTTTAACTTCCATGATGTGTAGGATTGCCATAATTACCAAGCACTGATTTAAGTTCTAAATGAAACCAGCGGGAGTGTTCTCCCCCAAACTTTCTCGTATACTTCCCCCAAAAGGTGCCGTTTCTCCTTCCCCCGCGTGGCTAAAAAAATTCGAACCTACTGTTATCCAGAATCCAATGACTATCAGAAGGTTTTTCATTATAGTGATTGAAAAATATCTAGGTAAAGAATTCAAAGAGATGCGTACCGATTAAAACGCATCTATCGCACACTGCTAGGTTTCACTCTTGCCGTCTCAAGGACAAACTGACGTAATTCGCTCCTTTCGCGAGCACAGACGATTGCTTCCGTACGCATGCGCGTGGAGATAACGGATTGGTTTCAATGGTAAATTATACAGGCCGACATACAGTCAACCCTTTGACGGATTTGGCCCAAAATTTTATACGGACCTACATCCATGACGATAAAACTGTGTACCACATTTTATCCATCTAGTTATTCAAGTTTTTGAGCTATAGCGTTCGCATGACCTCGAACATACAGACAGACAGACTTCCCGTTGACGGATTCTGTCCAAAATTTGATAGAAACCTACAAATTATGTGTTAAGACCACATACCAAATTTCATCCCCGTAGCTCTCATAGTTTTCGAGTTATCGTGTTCACAGACAGACATAATTCCCAAATTGTGTTTTTACTTTCTCGTATACGAAGTATACAAAGAGAAAGTATTGTAATCGTCAAAAAATTCGAACTCGAGATTTTGACGAATCTCTACGTTTTAGACCTCCCTGATTCCGAAAAACACAATTTTGGAATTATGTCTGTCTGTGTGTGTGTCTGTTTGTGTGTGTATGTGTGTCTGTGTGTGTGTCTGTGAACACGATAACTCGAAAACTATTAGAGCTACGGGGATGAAATTTGGTATGTGGTCTTTAAACATAATTTGTAGGTTTCTATCAAATTTTGGACAAAATCCGTCTAGGGGAAGTCTGTCTGTCTGTATGTTCGGGGTCATGCGAACGCTGTAACTCAGAAACTTGAAAAGCCAGATAGATAAAATTTTATACACAGTTTTATCGTCATGAATGTAGGTCCGTATAAAATTTTGGGCCAAATCCGTCAAAGGGTTGACTGTCTGTCGGTCTGTATAATCGCATACTTGTTCAGTTTTGAAACCAACTCCCTGCGCATGCCTGCTATTGGCAATGCCTGTGCAAGGAAGGGACGCTCCGAAACTTGGCAGTTTGCCAAAAACAAATTCTGGAGTGATTTTGTAAGGAAGCAAACATTTAGGGAGTCTCGCCAGGTCCTGTTGCGCAAAAGAATGAGCAGAGGATTTGAATTTGTTTTGATCCTTCAAACCACGCGTGGTTCCAACTTTGGTTTACTTGCGACGGAATTTTATTTGACGTCTTTTATTATTCTAGTTTTCTCTACATGTGTTAGGAGTATACGAGAAAGTTTAGGGGAGACCACTCCCGCTGGTTCGGACTCAGGGAGGTCTAAAACGTGGAGATCCTTCAAAATCTCTAGTTCGAATTTTTTGGCGATTACAATACTTTCTCTTTGTATACGAGAAAGTAAAAAGATGCAAGGTTAATCTTTTTTAGCCCATTCATATTTTAAAGTTGAATTCAACTTCTTAATTATATCATTTTCTTCTTTCACATAATTAAAATTACAATGACAATACGAAATTGCTTCATCTGCCTTCATTGGCAACCTGTTTCTTTCGTCCGACCATTGAGTTGACATTAGGAAAAATATTCTCCCCAAATGTGCATTTTGGGCTGGAATGACAAGTATTCACATAACTTTATTATACTTGAATTCTGATCAACAAAAAGGAGAAAACGGGACAAATAATAATACGGGACTGAGTAGTGAAATAAGGTGACAGACGCTTATACACGGGATGTATGACAACCCTAATGATGTGTTATCATTAAAATCGATTTTAACCCTTTGAACGGCAAAAATATTTCAGCTGAATGCTTTGAAAACGGCCTCTCTGTAGCTAAATGGTGAACGCAAATCTTTCGGATAATAAACAGAGAGCAACTTTCTACGCCGGAGCCGGTTTAAGAGTAATAATCGAAGAACGACTTTCTGCGACGGAGCCGGTTTTAGAATAGTCATCAGAGAGCGACTTTCTACGTTCCAGCCGGTTGAGGGGTTAATGCGAACAGACGCTTCCAGTGGCGAATCTTGGGGGAGGGGGGTATGGGGCTGCAGCCAGAAGACCAGAGC
The DNA here is from genome assembly GCA_013235015.1 of Araneus ventricosus. NCBI lineage: Eukaryota > Metazoa > Arthropoda > Arachnida > Araneae > Araneidae > Araneus > Araneus ventricosus. The sequence continues at coordinate 22,933 of BGPR01012411.1, forward strand.
TACACCAGAATTCTTTATCTTTTTTTAAAAAATCACTACACACGTTTGTTCTTAAACTCATTTTAAAAAAAAGAATTTGACAAAATTACTTTTCGGCTTGACAGGCTCGAAATTTCCCCGCTTTTGTAGTCATTCCAGTTGTACCTGTAGCGTTGATGCGGTCGACAATATTATTGGCTAGTTATTTCATTGCTTTTTTTATTAAGTTACCGGAAATACAGTAGTTTATTATATTGTGTTTTTATTAAATTACCGGAAATATAGTAATTTCATTGTGTTTTTATTAAATTACCGAAAATATAGTAGTTTATTTCATTGTGTTTTTATTAAATTACCGGAAATATAGAGTAGTTAGTTTCATTGTGTTTTTATTAAATTACCGGAAATNTTTCATTGTGTTTTTATTAAATTACCGGAAATATAGAGTAGTTAGTTTCATTGTGTTTTTATTAAATTACCGGAAATATAATTATTTCATTGTGTTTTTATTAAATTACCGGAAGTCTAGTTAGTTCATTGTGTTTTTATTAAATTACCGGAAGTATAGCAGTGTCCCTATATGATTCTTATTGTCAGGCGAGTCAAGTCTGTGAAGTTGCATAAGACATGGGGTTTCATATTCGATATCTATGGCACATTGGCATTAGTGATTAATGTTTTGCCAAATTTTGAGACGTCACGACAATACAAAATTTTTATGACCTCAGCCCCCCCCCCCCCGAACAAAATCCTGGATTCTCCACTGGATAATAAGGGGCAGTTAGGGCATTTGACTCTTGTCCACTTGACCTAATATTCTAGTCCACTTGACCTAATATTCTAATCCTAACAACAAAAGCATCCTGGATTAAGTTCAGAAAATTTGGTAACTTTAGACTGAACTAAAATCGTGCAATCTGAATGATAAGTTAAACAAAGTGTGTAAAAGTTTAAACATCTTCTTAAACACTTTTATTCCACTGGGCCTGTTTCATGTTTGTAAAGACGGAACTTTGTACTGGATTTTTTTTTCCTCGCATCCTGATGTGCTAGTTTCGGAACTTTGTACTTCTTCCGACGACAATACACTACTGTAATATTTTCAGAGCTTAATTATCGATTAATTTAATTACATTTTTTGTAATACACATCGTTCAACCAGGTGGTACTTAGAGAAAAAAATATTACAAGATTCTATAATGCTTATTAAAAATGAGTCATAAATTAAAGACCAAAGAGAAGAAAATACAGAAATTATAATGTAATAAAGATATCAGGAAACAAAGAAATTAGAATTTAAAAAAATCTCCACTTTTTAGCACAATATAATGAATGTGCTACATAAATGTAGCAAAATATTTATTAAAAAATGAATTAAAGACCCAAGAGAAGAAAAGAAAGAAATAAAGATATCGGGAAATAAAGAAATTCGAATTTAAAAAAAAATCTCTACTTTTTAGCACACTAATGAATGTGCTACACAAATGTAGCAAAATATTTATTAAAAAATGAATTAAAAGACCCAAGAGAAGAAAATAAAGAAATTATAAAGAAATAAAGAAATTCGAATTTTAAAAAAATCTCTACTTTTTAGCACACTAATGAATGTGCTACATAAATGTAGCAAAATATTTATTAAAAAATGAATTTAACACCCAAGAGAAGAAAATAAAGGACTTCGAATTTTAAAAAAAAAACTACTTTAAACACACTAGTAATATTTTCAAACAATGTTTCTACTAATTTTATACATGCGTATCTCAGAGAAGTACTTGTTCCAATTTAAAAATGACGATAGAATTATCCGAGTTTTGCTCTTAAAAAAACACGCAGTTGCTGGAACGATGAAATTATCGTAGATAATTAATAACCCATATCCATTACATTTTTCACAGCATGACAAACATTTAAAAAAAAGGACAGAAAAAAAAACATCTTTCATATAGAACTCCCCCGCAACATTCGACACGCGGCTTGTTTATCTCTGACGACATCCAGAGGATGCGGAGAGACCGCAGAATATATTATGCAGAGAGAGAGAGCGGCCCAAATTGATTGGACTCGCCGAAGAGAAGAATTATGAAAATGGGCAACTACGCCCTGGCGCCACTTTTAGGGCTGGGTGGGGCTCCACAAATACAAAGCATCTGCTCATGCATTTGTGGTGAAAAAAATTTATATATTAATACAAAAGTTACAGAATAATTTTTTTCACTAAATGTAGAAATTAATATTTGCCGAAACAACCGTTCGGGGACTATGGAAATGATATCATAATGTGTTTTTAAACTAAATTATTTATTCATTTTTACCGTGAAGAGGAAGGGAAATCTACAAAGAGTTCTAGTAGAATCCTCATAGGGCGTGTATTTCGATAATGGAAGTCTTGTTGAATATATATTTTAATTCTATCAACTAACCCCGCGAAGAGCATCTGCGCTCGATTATACACATACCATGATTTTCCTTGCGCTTCTAGAGCCCAACTGGCGATTCAGCGCTCCAAGAAAATTTGTCAAGACAAAAAAAAAAAAGCGCCAAGTGGCGTGCGCGTAACAGAAAAGTAGCCAATGTACAATGTTCACAATAGTAAGTTACATGATGAATTTGTGAACTGAAAGGATTTTATCTTCACTGACTTAAACTATTTTGACGTCTAAGACAATATCAGACATGTCACAGGCTTGGAGCAAAAAAAGGCTGAACTTCTTAAATAATGAATCGTGCCAAACATAAATATCGAGAAGTAAAATAAGTATAATTAATCTAACAATAAAATAAAGAAATTTATACAAAAAGATATCAAAAATATTGTAGAATTATTATATAATAAAAATTTACGGATGATAAAATCCGGTACCAAAAAAGCTGAAATCCGCGTTTCTTCTGAAATGTGTCATGTCTGCAACATGTTTCATTTCTTCATTATATAGTGAATTCTTCACCTTAAAACTCTTTTTTTTTTTTAGAAAATGTTACTTTACACCAGAACGAATGTAGTAACAGGTTATGGAGTTATGCCTAACATGGAGGAGGCTGCTAGTTTTGTTTTGTAAACAAACCGATCGTTGCCAGCGGCAAAAGAGAAATTAACCTCTTTTCTGTGCCACGTAAGTTAGCGTATTATACATATAGAGAGAACTTTTATTCTTTAGTTGTCGCTTTAATAGTTTGTAGCTATACGCCTTTAAGCAAACTGCTATTTGATTGCTCTTTTTCTTACCATAAATAAATTACCTTAATGTTTATAAATCACTATTAATTATCTTGTATGTGTTGATGGTGTGATTTCAAATTCCACGCTTTCGAAATTAAAATGGATTTAATGAAGGATCTCTTTTACCGCAGGTCTTGACCCATTATCTATCAATCATTTAAATGTAAATCAAGTCATAGGCAGTGGTCATATTCTGTTTAAAGCATTGCTATTTCAGTATTCTTTTCGACAAATGAATTACCTTAAAATGTATGCTCAATTGTTAGTTCGTGTTTTCTGTCTTTCTAATAAAATTAATTCATAGCTGGACCTCTGTAGGTCTAGACCCCTAGTGGGGACGCGTCCACCAAATTAGAGCTGCTAAAACTCTAACAGAGCCTTTTTCTTTTATATAAATATTTTTTTTCAATACTTGCAGCCAAATATAGTTTTGAAAAATCATTCCGACTTGAGCATTTCCTTAAAATTTTCTGAATAACCACTGATAACTCCCGAACGGCACAACCATGACACAACGCACTTGTTGACTTAAGTTGGTCTCAAACTTGCAAAAAACTCTGCATCCTAGAACACGGTTTCATAGCAACTCGGTTCGAGAATCATAGAAATCTTAGAATAACATGCAGCTTAATAAATGCATTTAAGAGAGCAAATGATGTCCTATTTGAAATTAGTTAATAGCATATTGGTTATTAGTTAATAATGGTTGATGGAATGAGACCAAGAGATTTATGAATATGAATGCAACTGTACAAGAACACAATAGAATTTTTTGCAAAAAGTACGGGACAGAAGACAAAATAAAATAACGATGATCTTACAAAAAGTACGGGATAGAAGACAAAATAAAATAATGATGATCTTACAAAAAGTACGGGATAGAAGACAAAATAAAATGATGATGATCTTACAAAAAGTGCGGGATAGAAGACAAAATAAAATAATGAAGACTTTACAAAAAGTACGGCACAGAAGACAATATAATATAATGATGAAGTTCAAAGGACGAAGATATCTTGAAGGAAAAAAATACCTTGATACTGATGATGCAGAATAAAACATTATTTTAATACTTGTAGTGTTAATTGTCTTAACAAATATTTTGTTTAAATTAAAATAATTTTTTTATCCTGAAACCCTTTTTCTACGGTAGTCCTTTGTTTCGTGTCACACAAAGTTCAAATTACAGCATATTTTTTGGACCTTTAAGAGCAGAATTATACGGATGTTAGCAGAACTTTAAATATAATTCCTTTTCTTTACCATTATTTTATCTTCTTTATTCAATCATCATGAATTCAATCTTCTTTATTCAATATTCAGTCATCATGAATCCAATCTTCTTTATTCAATAAGTAGTCCCGAAACCGAGGTTACAATCGAACAATAGTTGGACATCTCATTTTCGATGCGAGGGATCAACTCTTTCGTGGCAAAATGGGAGGAGACAATATTGGCGTGGCATTGCTTCAAACTCTGCAATCATCTTCAAGAGCTTTTTGTTTCTGACGTCTTCAAAAAGAATGAGTCGACCTGTTCCGATGACTCATATTATGAATCATCAGTCCAACGATTTGATATCAGGGTCTTGAAAATCATCTCCAAGATGTCTTAGGTACTTCCATGTGAAATATTTTATGCTGTTACATCGAGAATATATGAAATGGCGTCATTCTCCAAGCCGGTTGAAATTTTAAGACTTGTCAGTAGGGATTTCTAGAAATTACGGTAAATTTATGTTTAGATTAAGGAGTCCTGCTTTGTTCCATGAATCTTGCTCCCACCTCTTATTAGAAATAAGATACATTTAAATTATAATTTGATTATATGATTTTAATTATAATTTGACTATATGATTGATAATGCAAAACTTAATTCAATGCTAAGAGAACAGGACTTCGGATAAAAGAGTTTTGATCCAGATTTAGATACGCAGGTAATATAAAAAAGCAAAGCAGATGTGGGGGGGCTGGGGGGCAACGGGACGGGGGATAAAGCCTAGGGACCCAGGCCCAAAGGAGAGACCCGCTAGATAAGGAAATATATATACAGTTGACGCACGTTATAATGGCCCTCTGCGTCCCACAGCAAAAGGTCTTTATAACGAGTGCTCGCTATAGTGGATATAATTAAAAAATGTACGCATGCACGCCCAGCAGTTCCGTAAAAATAGGCGACTTTTAAAGAGATTCCAACTAAATACTCAAATTATTTTTTATCATTGGTATTAAAAATAAAATTTTATCAATTAAAAATATATTTCTAAAACAGGTTTTAAAGTAGAAAATAAAAGGTGTTATATACTTACAAAACATTTATTTTCTTAAGAAAAAATCAGAAATGGTTGTTTTTTCTGCAAATGTGATTTTTTCAAATCATAATTTTCCATTTCAGTTAAAGATGATAAATAATGTTCTGCCTTTCAAAAAAACATTTTAAAGTCTCAATAGCACTTGAAACATTTTTTATTCTAGGCTATTCTAATTTCCGCGCTGTGGTGAGCGGTAAGTTAAAGACTCTACATCTACGAAGCTTGGCAATACAATAATCAAGCTCATTTACGTTTAGAAACATGTTATTTTTGGGGAAAATACCGGAAAGAGTGTCCGCTGAATTCGGACGTTGTATTGGGATTAGACGACACTGGACGATCGTTATACCGGAAGTAAAATAACACAGAGTGCATAGGGAAACATAGTTGGGGATTTTATTACTGGTCGTTATAATGGAATGGTCTTTATAATGTGTGGTCGTTATAACGAGCGTCGACTGTATTTCTTAATTTCAAGAGGAAGTATTGGATGTGGAGAGGTACCCAGATGCCAGTACTTTGCCTTCCTCGTAGAGGTGGCGGTTACTGCAAAAACAAACGGTTTTCGGTTATACAATTATTTTTTCACCTCCGATTTAACCTGGCGGTTAAAACCGCTCCAAATAACCGGTTTTCGGTTTAAACCGGTAGGTTTTTTCACATCCCTACTGCCTCGGCTCTCGGCGCCCCTAGGTGTGGACTAAAATACACAGGATGGTTGAAGCAGTTCTTGCAAAACCCTGGCTGAAATCTGATTCATTTTATCCAGCCCAAAAGATAATGCATGAGTATTCTATACGATGCACACACTGTGTGCACAGGATAAAAGCAGAGAAATAAACATTCGATATTTTGAATAATTATGATTTATAAACAAAGCCCATGTTCCAAATAGACAGATTCCCAATTATTACAAATGTAAGTTGCCGTCTCCTATTTTTAATTTAATTCCGAAGACAATGCTTTTCCTGGACAGATGTTAAGTTTAGTTATATTAACGGCTCGTTTTGAAGCAACACGAGAGCTATTTTGGGGGCAGACCTCGTTATTCCGAACCAGGGTCAGATGACGGGGACGAAACTTGAGCTGCAACCCCTTCTTCAAACTTCCGCACCACACCAACAGGACGATGTTTGGTCCATTACGTATGATTTGGCGTGCAGCAGGTCCACATATAGGGCGGATCTCCAGTGGAATCGGGTTTTGAGCCTGAGGCCCTCGGGTCCCGAAGCCGATACCTTACCACTAGGCTACTCCCTGGACAGATGAAAGTTAGCGCTACTGCTGCTTACGACGATTCTTAAGCTTTAAGCATAAAATCGCGTATTGCGTAGGGTTTGCGGTTGAAATCTAGAAATTGGTACACACTCTTAAAATGGTGCCAAGTCGCCAAAGCTAATGCAAGTATTATTTGCAGTCGCTTTGGCGACTTGGCATCATTGAAGTGCAGCGATCGAGGTATTGCTTTGGCGATTTGGCGGCGTGTTAAGAGTGTGTACCAACTTCTAGGGGTTTGCTTGCAACATATTACGAATGACCGGGAATCACTGACTAAATTAATAAGTAAAAAAAAAAAACAAGCGGGGCGAAAAAATTCACAGTGCAGCACTAACGTGGACGATTCCCTAACACATGTGGGGAAAAAATAATCCAAACTGCAGTAAAACACACCAAGCGTCCCTAACACAGGTAGAGAAAAAAATAAAGCAAACGGCATAAAACGAGTTTCCCTTGGCGCGTATTGGCGGATTCTCGCCAATACGCAAAAGGTCTTGCGTAAGGTAAAGAAAATCGTTATGCGATTTGAAACATTTTTTCCAACCGATTGAAACAAAAATTGGGCACGGATCTACAATTAAGATTAGAAGTCCACATACTAAATTTCATTTATCTAAGTCGTTGCGTTTAGGAGTTATGGTGTTTGGAATCATATAATTATACAGACCGACAGACAGTCAAGGCGTTGACAGATTTGGTCCAAAATTCGATACAAGCCTACATTCCTGATGATGAAACTGTGTACCAAATTTTATCCACCTAGCTATTTAACTTTTTGAATTATCGTGTTCACATGAACACGGACAGACAGACTTTCCGTTGACGGATTTTGTCCAACATTTGATAGAAACCTGCAAATTATGAGTAAAGATCACATACCACATTTCATTCCTGTATTTTAATAATTTTGATTTATCGTGTTCACGGACATACAGACACACAGACATAATTCCAAAATTGTGTTTTTCGGATTCGGGAGGTCTAAAACGTGGAGATTCACCGAAATCTCGAGTTCGAATTTTTCAACGATTACAATACTTTCTGTTTGTATACTTCGTATACGAGAAAGTAAAAAAAAAATACAAATAAAAAAATTAACCAAGTTGAAAATCCATAAAAGAACTGACAACTATACTCAATTAATATTACAATTAAGCTGCACATTTCCCGCAGTCCACTTACCAAGTCTGGATTTTACAAACTACCCACAAGAAAATTTCTAATATCCACTATCCATCCCTTTTGAAATGACATTTAATGTGCGGTTTTTCCTGGCCTGTCTGAGTAAACAGGGCCAGTCTATCACGGAAGCCAATCGAAACGCGGAGACTGAAAAAGAGAATTCTTTTAAGGGGTAGGACGATTTATCGATTTTGTGTGGGAGCGGACAACGCTACGGGACAGGCGGCAGGATTCGTGGCGCCGGGGCGAGTGTTTCCAACTGCACTCGTACTTTTATGGCACTTGGAACGGTTACAAGAGTCCAAACGCAGCGAAACGGCCTTTGCAGTTAGTTTTCGAATCATTTTTCTTCCACTGGTCATTTTAGTGCAATGTTGGCAACGGACCGGTTATTAACCCTCCGTTTGTCGCAATCCTTTTCATTCTTAAATGGGGGCAATGCATCTCGAGGATTTAAATCTATTCTATACGTTCGTCCGGTTTGATAATTTTTTCCGTTACACCTACAATAATTAGTCCTAATCAGAATGTACATGAGTTTTCTGTGAGAAAAATTTAAACTGAAAAGCGTTGGAAATAATACCTTAGACTTCATGCGTATCTATTAGATCTTGAGACTAACGGAGGGTTGTGCTCCTCCAGTGGCGAATCCAGGGGGGGGGGGGGGGGGGCGTACCGCCCCCCCCCAGAGATAAGCCAGAATTCTTGATTTTATTTAACATCATTACAACTGTTTTTTCTTAATTTCTCTCTTTAAAAAAATAATAAAAACGTTTCAACATTGCTTTCTAGCTTGACGGGCTCGAAAAATTTCCTACTTTTCTAGTCATTCCACTTGTACTTGTAGCGTTGACACGGTCGAAGACATATTTTGGCTAGTTATTTCACCGTAATTTTTATTAAATTATCGAAAGTATTGCAGTGTTCTTTATGATTCTTATTGTCAAATGAGTAAAGTCTGTAAAGTTAAAGAGTTTTGGTTTACTTTAGCCTTGAGGTTTGACATTCATCATGACAATACAAAGTTTTTATGACCTCAGCCCCCCCCTCCCCCAGACCCGAATCCTAGATTCTCCGCTGATATTGCATAATATCGGACAATATGGTGTGCTACCTGGGTAACCAAGAGCAGTCACATTGGGCAATTATTACG
>BGPR01012411.1:32152-45066 GCA_013235015.1 Araneus ventricosus
AAGAGTTTTGGTTTACTTTAGCCTTGAGGTTTGACATTCATCATGCCAATACAAAGTTTTTTTGCCCCCCACCCCCCCCCCCCAGACCAGAATCCCAGATTCGCCACTGTTTCCACACCTTTAGGGAGGACAGTCACTCTTTTGCAAGTTCTGATCTATTAGATCTTGCGACTAACAGAGGGTTAGTATTAAGGTGACCAACAGTCCTCCTCCTTTACGGAGGACAGTCCCTCTTTTATAAGTTCTGATTTATTAGATCTTGCGACTGACGGAGGGTTAATATTAAGGTGACCAACCGTCCTCCTCCTTTAGGGAGGACAGTCTCTCTTTTGTAAGTTCCGACCTATTAGATCTTGCGACTGACGGAGGGTTAATATTAAGGTGACCAACCGTCAATACAATACAAAATACAATATTGTAAACTAAGTACAAGCAGTCCTTTCAGGAGTTCATTATATGAGTACAACACACCGGTGAGACCAAAGAACCTAATTTTATTATTGCTACGAACTTTATTAAAATTGTTAAGTTCGTTCTTTTGTACCTCCTAACAGCAATTTTCTAAATAAGAATTTTCATGGCACATAGGCGAATGGTTTTATGAAATTTTAATTACTTTCGATAGTAGCATATGATAGAGATTCACAAAAATGCTGAGTAAACATAATAGGTACAACCTTAGCTCTGAGATTTTCATTTAAAGGTATGTATGTATATGTATGTTTCCATTTAAATGTATATGAAATCGTCACTAAGGAAAGTTTTAATACACAAGAATGAATGAAAGAAATTCCAAGAGTGCTTCATATGGTCCAATAGTCTTATACATAGTTTTGCGAAATTTATTATCAGGTTTTGTAAAATTTATAATCAGGCAAGTATTATTCTTAAACTGCCTAATCCGCACAACGCAGCGGCGTGTGCGTGCGTGCGCGTGCAATAAAATAACTACAATACATTTTTTTAAAGGAAACATAAATTGCTAAGATTCATTATAGCGCACTAACAAAATCTAAAGTGTTTGCAAACCTGCTATTATTTAGTTTTTGGCAACCAAATCAGCGTTTTACAAGCTGTTTAACAAACTCGTAGCTATATGCGTATCATTTAGTCTAGTTATAATTAATTATTAATTTTATTCAGAGCTCTTACAATACATCTTAGTGGATTTGTTAAATAAATACTTAACAAATGTAAAACTTCAACTCCCAAAGTCATTTTAGTACTCATTATTAGTTGCTACTCAAAATTGCAGTCTTAGTTAATTTTTGATTTTGTATAATTATGGAATACTCTAGGAATAAACAATTGAGGGACTTTAAGCAACTAATTAAGTATCGTAGAAAAAAAAATCGAAAGTAAAATTCTAGCTGGACTCTTTAAATTTTTATTATAAGAAGTCAATTTATGGCAGCAAAAATTAAGGCTGCAGGAGAATTCTTTCTTTTTTTTTTATTTTATTCTTTTGATATTCTTCTATAACGAGCATTTTGTATTCCTTTTATACAAGGAATTATTTGTTGTCTATGCGAATTTTCAATCCTACACGAAGCATACAAAGGTCGGCATCATCACCATTTCGTGTCCATTGCTTTGACTGGCAAAATCAGTTTCCAAACTTATATATATATATATATACGTTATAACTTTAAATAATTTATTTTTGCAAAGACTACGCTTTAAATAATTTATTTTTGCAAAGACTACGCTTTTTTGTTGTAAAATACATGGTTCAAAAGAGTCGCTAATATTAAAAGATAACTTAAAGAACGAACAACCTAAAGTAAAAAACCGCTTCAGTGCCCTGGAACTCAAACAAAGCAACAGGTAAACGGTTCACGTAATGATTTCTATAATCGCCTTGTTTTATCCTATAAATATTTCATACCTGCCCTTCTTTTGCGCCGAAAAATAAGAATACTGCCCCAAATACACAGCCGCATCGCCCGTTTTCTTTTATTTCCGGAATCAAACGAATATAAGGCGAAAACAGACAAGGTTGCTTTTGTTCATTCTTGAACTTTTCATTAGTTCCTTTGGATGCGCGCCATTTGGCTCCCGAGGTGGGCAAGAATAGTTGGCGAAGGGCAAATACCTGGCCGCCGACGTAACGTCTGCTCGCACCAACAATTGACTGTTGCCTCTTTCCGATCAACACCTCGAGGTTTCATTGTGAAATCAGCTGCATAGTGACTGGTAGGAAGTCTCTATCTTCCATACACAAAAATACAGAAACAATACAGAACAGCTGGGGGTGTTTAATCGTTTGAAAATACGATTTCGTTTTATTTATCAAGAAATTTCTATGCTCACAGTAGGCCTATAGGAAGCAATTACACTGTAGCTGAAAAATATATGCGTATTTTTCTTTTAATGTTGGCCAAACAGTGCTCAGTTAACCGCTTAAAGACCGAGCTGTTTTGAATTCTCAGCCGGTACAAATAGAACGAATTAACTCGGGTTACGCCCTTAGCCCGTTAAAGATATTTTCGTGTTTCAAAGAAGTTTTAAGAAAACTTCCCCAAACGCATCTCTTCTCTTAAACCATTGCAAATGAGGATATCTTGCTATGAGAAAATATGAGGTATTACCGCAAATTCTGAAATAAAAACACATGATACATCAGTAGACAGGTCTGTAGCTTACATGAACATTTTCACTGCATACAAGAATAATGCATATTTCGCCTTGTTAAGTTCTAAACTAACGCAAGATGTTGTTTGTTATTTTGGTTAAAATAGATTTTTAAAAAGATAATAATTTGCTTCTCTCTCTCTGTCTCTCTCTCTCTCTTCCTTTGAATACGTTAGTTTCTCTAAATGTGACACAGCATAGAAAATTCGAAAGCTATAACTCCGATTAGATGAACTAAAACTATGTTGCATTCATCTTCTACATTCGGTCAAGTAAAATAAAGAATAACAGGTTCTCAACAACAATAATCTCTGTTGATTTCTTCCATCCAAATGCAGTACTAGAGGCAAATATTGTAGGATTTTCAGGAGCAATTCTAAACATTGTAGAATTTTCAGAAGCAATTCTGATGAATTTTTCATCTCAAATTTATCATGTTAACCCTTTCAAAGGCGGTGGGAAGTATACTTTCCACCTAATTCATTAATTTTTAAACGTACAAGGTAGGCTATTTTAAAGTTCTCAAGAAATTTTTCGATGAAAGGAAATCCTAGACGTTCCAATTTCTTATCTCAAACCTTAACAAAGTGTTTTGACTTTTTAATTAAATATTAATTAATAAAATTAATTAGCAAAAAATGTCATCCAATAAGTTAAACGAATTTCTTTTCTTAAATTAACCTCAACCCCAAAGTTATTTTATTATACCATTACTAGAAAAAAAGTCACTTGAAAGGGTTAAACTATCATGACAATTTTATACTTAATTCATTCAATCCAAAATATCAGATTTGCTACGGAATCCTTAAATCCTATTAGGTCGAACAGTAACAAATACACTTTCTTTCAATGAAAAAACTTTAAACATGAACGCTTTTGTTTTGGGAAACCGTACAAAACGGATTAACTTTCAGGTAGCTGGGATACCTTCAATACACATGCAACAAGTACAGCATGTATTTTTCAAAGGGGCTATTTTTATTGTTAGCATTAAATAGTTCATTGCACTTTTGACTAACTCAATGAGAAGCTCCTAATCAAATAAACATTACCATCTAGTGTTCCTACAATAGTTCTTTAAAAATCGTTAATAAAAAATCATTCTTTACTTACGTTAATGCAAAAATTAAATCTTTTAGACACAAAAATACATTTAAAAATCTCGGCAACTTATCTCATTACATGGAAATTCCCTTCGTTGTTTTCTACAAATGCATTGAAGTTAAAAAAAATCACTTGACCAGTCGGATTGAGACCATTTGGACTTGGATTATTCGGCAATATGAAATGAAAATTCGTAAAATATAAAACTTTATTTAGTCTTGCATATGAAAATATAATTTGTTTCTCGTGTGGATAGCTAATTATTGATTCGTCAGGAACAATAGCCACAGTTGTTTCGAACAAATTCAAGAATTCCAAACTAGGCTTTGCAGATCAGATGACAATATGTATCATAGAGAAACATACATTTCTACTCAGATAAATCTATAACAAAACATACAGCAACATTTACAACACATATATCTTTAGTTATTGATAAAGAAAGCATTCAAAATCTGTTTTAACAGTACGAAAGCAAAAACGCAATTATTTCAAATTCTTCAAGTTATTTCTTTTGCTGTTCTTTTGTTACTTGTATCCGATATTTGCGAGAGAAATTCCAAAACTAAAAGAGGGAGACCTCTACAAATAGCATCATTTCGATACGTATAAAAATTATTAGTTTTAGTATTAGTAAACCCTGTAAATATATTTATATATTTAAATATATGGATTGTTTGGAATCCAAAAATTGTCTAGATGCTGTCCGACAATTTTGAAAGAGGGAGAACTCTGCAAATAGCATCATTTCGATACGAATAAAGACTTAATTATAAGTTTTATTAAACTCTGTATTAGTAAACCCTGTAAATATATATATTGTTGGATTATTTGGAATCCAAAAATCGTCTAGATACTGTCCGACAATTTTGAAAGAGGGAGAACTCTGCAAATAGCATCATTTCCATACGAATAAAAACTTAATTATAAGTTTTATTAAACTCTATAATAGTAAACCCTGTAAATATATTTATTGTTGGATTGTTTGGAATCCAAAAATCGTCTAGATGCTGTCCCACAATTTTAGTTTCATGCAACATCTAACTAGCATAGTGTGATGATAATTGGACAGCCACAGAAATAATAGACAAAATTCAGCATGTTTTTTCCTGTGAATTAAATCTACAATAGATCCTCTCTTATGTGGACCACATGGAAAATAATGTATCTGCTGTTTTGGCTGAAGATATTTTGTCCCTTACTCAATCACCGACTTTTCTTGAGCTCTATTCTATTTGGAAACAATTCTGACTAGCAAACAAATATCATTCCTCCGGAATACTTTTGGTATAATAGCGATCGACCTGGCATCTCGGACCTCTCACGACAGACTTGTATCATTGAGATGGGTTCTCTCGCTCATCTCAGTGGATGGATATCTGAGAAGTGTTACTTTTGACTACGGTCACTGGAGTTTTCGTGTTTGTCATATATGCCAATCTAATCGGTACTTCCCAGCGCAGAATCTCGTAAGCCAGTGACTGTCCCGTGATGATCTGTTCTCAGAGCCTCTGCTGGTGTTTGGGCTTTATGAGGGGTCTCATACATTCGATTTAGGTGGAGTTGGTCGGAGAAAGCAACACCAGAAATGTTCTTTAACCAGCGGGAGTAGTCTCAACGAAACTTTCTCGCATACGACCAGTAATGTGGGGTGGGTAAACAGCCAGTTGGTAGGTAAATCTTTTTGGGGTATTTACCAAAGGCCTGGTTATTTTGAGAAAAAAATTATGAATGGTGATTTACAATGAAACATATAAATTTATGAATTCCCAAAAACTTAATATTTTGCAAAAAAAATTGCGTATGTTCGCAATTGTTAGGCCCCTTTCACATTATACGGTTGAACCGTTACGGCAAGAATGCATTAGGCCGCCTCTTGGTGGTAAACTGAAGAAATGAGTGGGAGCTTTCACATTAGCCGATCGCGGTTTGAGTCCGTTTGTTGGGGTTTAAACCAGCCGCGTGCGCGACTGGAAAAAACGGCGCCGTTACGGCTTCGCCTTAGTAGTAATGTATGAAAATATGCTGACGCTTTCACACAGCACGAATTTCATCCGGCTGCCGTCCGTCACCTTCAGAAGGTCACTTGTTCTTTTTGCCTTCTCGAAGCTTTTGCAGTTAATTAATGATTCTATTATTTTTAAAGAATGCTTCAAAATTTAATTTTACTATTTTCTTTGTCATTTTTAAATGATTTCATTGTTATTATAGAACGCACTTTCATTTAATTTGAGTGTTGACTGTGTAATTTTTTAATGTTTTCGTTATTTTTTTCCTATTTAAAATTTAGCTATTTTATTTTATTTCGAAATATGCCAATGCTGACTAATTTTTATATTGTGCAAGATCAGGGCCGTCTTAAGATTTTACAGTGCTTGCCGCCCAAACAAAATATCTAGCTAAAAAATAATTCAGGAGAATTATAATGTTTTGATAACATTATATTCTCCTAGGTTATTTTATTAACTAGGTTCTATACCATATTATAACATATAAAATTGTATAACATATTTAAAATTACAATTAAATAAATATTTTTGGTCCAAAATCAGTACAGAAAGTTTTTATGATCGCTTGGATCAATAGCGCACTGTTCTTCTGCCTAATTTTCCCACTGGATAAGACGGCCATGTATAAGGTATTGGAAACGTAAATACTATTTCATGTAAATTAATAAAAATCTGGATAGCAGTGTCTAATAATCATGACTGAATTCTAAGATAACACAACATATGTTTTATTTCTGAAGTCGCAATTTCAAGAAACTTTTAACCTTTCATAAGTAATTCCGACAGTCTTATAGAATTCTTCAGTATTTTGAACTCTTTACGGAGATTCCATTAAACTTTAGGATTTTTTTATGATTTTATTTGAAAATTTAAATCATGAATATGTCATGATATTGCACATGAGTGTACTTTAAATAATTGAGAAGATATAGTCAAAACCCATCTCAATATAAAGAGATGTTTGGTGAGTGATTTATACTTTAAATACTTACACACAGGATTTTTAAAATATTGTTCATCAAACACACAGAAATTTCCCTGTTATGCTTATATAACCACAATGAAAAAACATACAAAATCAAAACATTGCGTCATAGTTTTTTTCAATGCGTGGTATCTTACATATAATTTTCAAGAAAAAGGTATACTATTTTAACGTCATAAAAAGAGATTAAAGCATATCCACACATGACACAGGCTTGGAACAAAAAAAAGCTGAACTTCATAAATAGTGAATCGTGTCAATCATAAATACCGAAAAGTAAAATAAGTGTAATTAATCTAAAAATAAAATAAATAAATTTATACAAAAGGTGCTTAAGATATTAAAAATATTGTAGAATTATTATATAATAAAAAATTAAGAATGATAAAATCCGATGCCGAAAAAGCGGAAATCCGCGTTTCCGCGGAAATGTGTCATGTCTGCATATCTGATTATTTACCATGTTAAATGATTTTAAAGCTGTGATATTTCGAAGGAAATTTTCATAACATTTGTTTGCAATGGGTTGTTTAGTTATTTTTAAATCCTGCGCGCAAATGAAATCCATGTTCCACAACTTATGTATAATCGATTTACGTAATATGTTATTAATATACATTTGCAATGCTTAAAATTATTACACTAACCTTAAAATCCATATCTAGGGAGGAACTTATTTTATGTAATTATGGTAAAAACAAAATCTATAAGTTTTTGCTAAGTAATAAACAGTCGCACTTTCGCTATTGCTTTTTCGTTGTTAAAAGGTTCTATAACACTTTATGTTTTAAACACAAACGATTAAGATTTAAAAATAAGTGTCAGTTACTTGCGATTTTGTTTAGTTATATTAACGTCCCGTTTTGAAGCAACACGAGGGCTATTTTAGGACGGACCTCGTAATTTTGAACCGCTGTCACATGATTAGGACGACACCTGAGCTGGCGCCCCTTCTCCAAACTTTCGTCTCACAGCAGAGGGAGGACGGTTCATCCCTACCTATGATTTAACAGGCAGCACAGTTACTTCAGAGTCACAGCTACCATTTTTGTCGGTTGAATGCAGTTCCAAATGTTAGTATTTTGCCGCAGAGTATAATTTTTTATTCGGTTGTGGAATTCAACAAAAGATGCTACAGACATTCCGACATTCATTTGCACGTTCGTTGTTCTTCCAAAAGTGAGGCGATTATAGTCTCGTTTCCTTTGATTGATGGGTGCAAGACCATATTGCTGCTATTTGCTTCCGATCCATACTGAAACAGCTATGAAATGAGAAACCGCACTCAAATACTGACGGCGCAAATCGTCAAGTGTGAAAGCAAACATGACACGGCAAAGAAAATAAACAAATTTGCGCCGTAACGGTTAAACCGCATAATGTGAAAGGGGCCTTACGCGCGCTGAGGTACCACAACTCTATTTAACGTTTTTGAGTACGAAATCTTACTATAGATATCACACAAGATTTCACCATACCTCTGGTTAATCACAGGCATCCATCTGGAGAATGCCAGAATGAAGTTTCGTTTTGCGGCTCGCTTAGTAGACCGCCGAGGTCAAACGCCAGCCGTACTCAATTGAGTAAAATAAGCGAAACGCTCGCCAACACACAGTCGTAATGTGCATTTAGAACTAAATATGCAATTTGAACACCTGTTTTTTAACTGATTGAGATGAAAATTGGTCACAGATCCATAATTAATGTTAGCATTCGTGATATCAAGTTTTATTTGTCTAAGCCAAAGGGCTTACGAGATACAACTATGGGATTATACAAACCGACAGACGGTCAACCCTTTCACGGATTTTGCCAAAAATTTTATACGGACCTACAATCATAACGATAAAACTGTGTACCAAATCTTATCCATCTAGCTATTCAAGTTTTTGAGTTATAGTGTTCGCATGACCGCGGACATACAGATAGACAGACTTCCCGTTGACGGAGTTCGTCCAAAATTTGATGGAAACCTACAAATTATGTTTAAACACCACATACCAAATTTCACCTCCGTAGCTCTAATAGTTTTCGAGTTATCGTGTTCACAGACAGACATGATACCAAAATTGTGTTTTTCGGACTCAGGGAGGTCTAAAACGTGAAGATTCGTCAAAATCTCGAGTTCGAATTTTTTGACGATTACAATACTTTCTCTTTGTATACTTCGTGTACGAGAAAGTAAAAACAGAACTTTTAACCTGCCTGCATCACCAACACAACTTTGCTTTCTGCGAAGTTTTAGTTTTCAATTTGATATTCTGCTTCGAACTAATAAAAAGCATCTATAATAATTTTCACATGCATTTTTTGTAACGCAATATACTTCATCACAAAACTACGATAACTCCGATTTCATGTGGATTGAGTATCGAATTAAAGTAAATATGCAATATCTAACAGTTTAGTTTGGATTATATATAACTTAATACTTTCTCTCTCTTTAAATGAGTAATTTAAAAAATAATTTATGTTTTAAGAAATTATTATATATTTCTAGATCTAATGCTCGTTGCAAAAGAAACACAATTCACTGCAAAAAAAAAAATGTTCCAAAAATCAGAGAACGGTAGATTTTCAGAACGGGCTTACACATTAATACTGTTGTCATTTAAACACCAAATTACTGTCATTTATCCACCAAAGAATAAATGGTAAACACATACACGCACTAAAGAACATTCCAAAGAAGGTCCATTCGTTATAAATCAATTCCACTGTCAGATACAGGTGTCTCTGTTATATGGTCAGTTGCAAATATATCAAACCTTAAAACATTATTGTTAATGTAAAGGCAACAGCTGCCTGACCTTCAAGAATCGTCTGCATGTGTGGTTAACATGATAAATGAAACGTAATCAACAGTCAGCAGACAAGGTTAAAAGAATGAAATTCATCTTCAAGACGAAACGACGTAGAAATAAATCGTAAAAAAAAATGGAAAATTTTTCGAGTATCCATTTATTGTGATTTTACCATTTACTAGCAGGGATTATTATTCACTGCAAAATGTAAATTTAGATACTATGCGGAACAATCAATTTTCCTTTTTTTTAACATAAGAATTATCCAAATATCCATGACATTTCGTTTGAAGTTATGGTCGCATGGAATATAGCTATATCATAAACAATTTTTCAGCTTTTCATTTACTGAATTAAAAATTTCGAAACATATAGAAAGCCTATATTTACGTAACAACGCTCTTGGAATGCTTTTTTTCTTCTTGTATCAACTATACTTTTCGAAACCAACCTCAAGGCAGCTTGAACCCGTACTTCGAAGAAATTATTCGAGATGTATTTCTTCTCCTTATCTCGTACCGTCCCTCTCTCACTCTCTGCCTACCGTCTCTCTCTCACTTTCTGCCTACCGTCCCTCTCTCACTTTCTGCCTACCGTCCCTCTCTCACTTTCTTCCTACCGTCTCTCTCTCACTTTCTGCCTACCGTCCCTCTCACTTTCTGCCGTCATTTCCTACCGTATGTCCTCATTATTTTTTATGAAAGTTCGAAAAATAAGCAGTGAGAAATGTAAAAATTGAAGTTTGCATCGAAATTACAACTTGATGCAAAAGCCATAGCATCTCACGAGTTCCGAGAGGCCGCGGAATCAGGCCATCAGGTCTCGGCTTTTGGAGCCGGAGGGTTCCAGGTTCGAAACCCGATTCCACTGAAACTCCGTCGTATATTGGGTCTGTTTCATGTTAAATCATACGTAGATGGTAAAGCGTCCTCCCGCTGGTGTGGTGTGGAAGTCTGAAGAGGAGGGTGCCAGCTGAGGTGTCGTCCTCGTCATCTGACCGCGGTTCAAAATTACGAGGTCCGTCCCGAAATAATCCTTGTGTTGCTTCAAAAAGGGACAAACTAAACTCCCGAGTTCCGAAAAAAAAACAGTCCCACACTAAACTATGAAAGCAAAATCAGCTATGTATAAAACTACACACAAACATCAAAATAATTACCGACTATACTTCCACACAAAGATATAGTAATATCCAGACGACAGAAGCATCATTAAAAATGCAAAACTATTTTACAAAATCACCGAGAGCCTTTTCTCTCTCTATCCTAAGAATCATTTTTTTTAGTGTATGATATGCTATTGAAGAAAGAAGAAAAAAAATCAAAATTTTTTACTTCTTGGAATTATCAAGATTCCAATTTTTAAAACTTAAAAATCCACATCTCATTACTACAACACACTGACATCTTATTTTTGTGTAATCTATCGCGCAGCTTACTTTTACTGTTGGCAATACCATACGCAGAGAATGTGTCCATCATTTTCCCAATGCTTGTTGTGAAAATCTACACGACATAACAAAAGATGAGTCAAAGCAATAGATAGTTGTTACGAGGTTCACGATCATTCCCTTCAATGAATTTAATATTTTCCTCCATTACTTTCATGCGCATTGCGAAAATCGTGAAACAGTTTATTACTTAACTTTTGGAAGACAATGGAATGACGCTTAGAAATATCTTGGCTCACCTCAAATGAAATAAAATTGTTTTCGACTGACTTTCTACTTCTAAAATGGAACTTTAAAATATGAATGAATATACAATGAAACTTCCGATTAACCGTCCCCGTCCGGACCAGAGCTGTGACGGATAACCGAATGGACGGATAACAGAAATATCTTAATACGCATGCAGTCACGTGACGATTTCACTGCTGGCAGGGGACGAAAATGAAAATAAAATCCTTTAAAAGTGAATAATACATACATATTGTATTCAATTTTACAAAGCGATCAACATGAAACAATATAAGATTGGATTAGAAAATAATAATAGAATTAAAGAAGAACAATAAATTAGATTAGATTAGAAAACAATAATAGAATTCAAGAAGAACAATACAAGATTAGATTAGAAAACAATAATAGAATTCAAGAAGAACAATACAAGATTAGATTAGAAAACAATAATAGAATTAAAGAAGAACACTAGAAGATTAGATTAGAAAACAATAATAGAATTAAAGAAGAACAATATAAGATTAGATTAGAAAACAATAATAGAATTAAAGAACAACAATAGAAGATTATTCCTTCTAACATGTTTTCTCGGTTTCCCACTGGGTTTTGCCAGTCTTGACGAGGGTGTTTCTTTTTGAATATGTTTCAATATTCTTAATTATGGCTGTTTTTCTTTAATTTCTTGTGTACTTGTATATACTACTGAACGCTGCTTGTATTTATTCATTGTGTTAGCCGCTGCCTTTGTATTTATTTTATTTTATTTTTCCGTGCAATTCTTTTTTTCTGTATGGTTTTTTTGTCATAAAACTTTTATGTTTTTTTTTTCTTTCGTGGTGTGTGTCTCGGTTTCTGTGTATTACTTGCCCTTTGGGATTTTTCGTTTATAATTTGTTTATGGTCATTTCTTCATAATTTTTTGCCACCCCTGTTTTGGGTGAAGTAGGTATATATTTCATGGTTTCTGTGTTCCCTCCGGTCCGGGTAATGGGATTTGCACCCTTCCGGGTAGGCTGGGTCGGAGTGGGTGTTAAATAAAAAAAGAATATATAAAAAGATTAGTAATGTGTACAAAAATATATTGTAATACTATCAATACAGGGGTTTCCAACATTTTTTCCTTCGCGTACCCCTCGATTGGTCTTTTACTATCCGTCTATGTAAAGGAACTTTCATCAAAATAGTGTTAGGGGCTTAGGTAAGCTTAAGAGTCAATTGACTCCAAATAATAACAATTGCGGGACTTATTTTTGATTTTACGTTTTTTTTTAGCATTCGTTATTCACAAACCAACCAAGAGAGCAATTAATGATGCCTGTGTTTAATCGCGCTTTAAATGAAAAAAAGTCAAAACAAGAAGCTTTGAGAGGACCCGCGGATTGTTCTCGATAAGCCTGAACTAAAAGAACAAAAATAAGAAGCTTACAACAGTGGCGCCTAGTGAAGCTACAGCTTTTGCGAATACACTGATAATTCAGGCATAATCGGGGTTGGTATAGGCCAAATATCAATCATTTACCAGATTTCCTTTTGCTTTCTTTTTCTTATTTTGAGTGCAGGCTTTAAGACTCGCAAAACTTACACTTTTTGAGGAAACAAGATACTGTAACTTTTTTAATCCCTTGTGTTTTCTTGTGTCCGCCATAACCAACTTTGAGTTCGCGTATCCCCAACTGGTCCTTCGCGTATCCCAAGGG
>BGPR01012412.1:0-24196 GCA_013235015.1 Araneus ventricosus
TATATCATATCCATTTCTTGATTTTAATTTATTAAATTTATAATAACTAAAATTTAAAAATATTTTAGAGAAAAATGATATCATTTTTAATATGAGTGGGCCCCCATTGACTGATGGCAACCGCTATTTTCAGACCCGTTCAGCCACTGTTTTCGATGGCCCTGATACCCAGCAAACTTGCATAAAAGACAGTAACATTACAATTTTTTATACATAACAGTTCCTTGTTTACTTTAACGAGAAAATATTCAATACATATTTTATATGTAATGATGAAGATTCTTATAATTATATAGTTTCTGAAAAGATATACAGGCATTTAAAACATCCATCTGAATAAAAATATTTATAGATAATTTTTTTAAATTATTTTCAAAACTATACAAATATTATGAAATGTTTGTGTCCATTATTTTATTTATGAATGAATAATGTTCTTTATACAAATAGTACAATAAATAATTATATAAACTATTGGTTATAAGCTATAATTATATAGCTATTTTAATCAGCATTATCAGGTAAATGAACACATTTTGTACAATTCACTGAGGTGCGGTTTGGAAGAATGGCAAGAACAACTTCCAATAGAGCATCTATTGTTTTTCCATTTGCAGTGAACATTATTAATGCTGGAGGAACTGGCTCTTGAGACATATGATAATAATCTACCTCCAATATACCCTCTGAAATCTTCTATCCATAATGTGAAGGACATAGTGCAATAATAAACTCCTGTTTATTCCAGCCTGGTAATTTGCTTAATAATGATTAAACATGTTTTTGAAGAAAATTTTGATTTGGAGGAAGATTGGTATCTGAGAAGCAAGATTTTTAAATTCAAAATGAAACTTTAAATTTATAAATACCCAAAAACTGGGTATTTTGCAAAAAAAAGTATTTACGAATGGGGATGCAAAATTTAAATTTATAAATATACAAAAACTGATTGTTTTTTTACAATTAAAGTATTTACGAATTGTGATTAAAAATTAAAGCATCTAAAAACTGGCTATTTTGAGGGGAAAAATGTATTTGTGAAGTATGCTTCAAAATGAAACATAAAATTTATAAATAATCAAAAATGTATTTTGCAAAAAAAAAGTATTTGTGAATGAGGATTCAAAATGAAACATAAAATTTTTATATATATAATACATAAGGTATAATATTTTTAAATTAAAGTTCTGACCAATTTTTTTTTTAATTGCTATCAGGATTCAGAATAAAATATTCCAGAACTTAAACAGGATCGGAGGATAATTTATCTTTTTTGATATGAAGGAATGGCACTTAAAATGAAATAATAATTTTGAAAACTGTATGTTATACAGAGAGGGCTCGTGAAATTTCTGATTAATAATTTCTCAGAATTCCATGCTACAAGTCAGTCAGTCTTGTTTTGATTTAATGAGGAGTGTAACAAACAAACATGTATTAATAATATGGAAAATTTTAAGTTGGAAAGAAAAAAAAGCACTTGCTTGGAACTTTTTAATGTTAAAAAAGATAAAAGTGTACTGTGATGTCGAGTACAAATGACAATGTAACCAAAAATGTTTCAAATATCCTGTTGGGTTAAAAAAGGGATGCAAAGGAAATTAATATAGTTTTAAACAAATTCAAACTATGAAAACTACATCAAACTTTCAGTTTCAAGAACATTTAAGAACTGAAGGTGATGATTCAGATGAACCCCGCCTAGCAGTAAAATGCCTGGCACATCTTCAAATAATATAAAAGTTTCAGGAATAACTATTATTCAACACATTCGCCATAGTTTTTAAAACTATTAGAACTGAAACATTTGGTATCTTTTCATCAGAAATTGTCTGGTTCTTTAACCGATTAATCCAAAAAGAATTATTAACTATTGTATCCTTCAGTTCCATTATCAGCTCTTTATAATTTTAAAACCAAATACAATTCCCTTTTAAAAAAATTAGTTTAAGAAAGGGTTTTTTAAAGCTAAATTAACTTTTTTTTAATAAGCAGCAAATACAAAATTAATCATTTATTCATTGTAATTAAAAAGGGTATTTTCATTTAAATCATGTATTTTATGTTGTTTTTATAAAACTTAATTAGTTTAATTTTTATTGATTGAATTCTTTGATTATTTAAAATTAAATTATATTATTTGTCTGGGTATCTATTTTCAAACCATTATATCTATTTTATATGAATAAAGTGAATTGAAAAATAAATCCCAGGTAAGTATTTACCATTAAAAATAAATTCCCAGGTAAGTATTTACCATTAAAAATTAATACCCAGATATTTTACACCACTGATTATAGACTTTGTTAGGAATTATTTTCAATGAAAAAAGCTTTTAATTGTGGCTCTACTTTTATTTCTTTTTCATCGGTCAAAATCAACTGACCTGCACAAAATTTAATTTTTTCAAGAGTAAAATCTTAGCAACACTGAAAATCATCTATACAGTCTTCCCCTGCGTGGATTTTACATTCCATCCTAGCAATAACCATTTTATTTTCTAGATTGAACTTTTTAGAATCACTGAAGTCGAAGCCTCTGAAAAATAAAATGCAAAAAAAAAAAAAAAACCACCGCGCAACGGAAGATTGCATCCTTGCTCCTCATGGGCTTAATTGTGGTTTTCTCCGCGATAGTGATTCTGTATAAGGCATTCTGATTGGTCAGAACAATGGAAATTTTATAACTTTAATTTCTTTGTATTTATTAATTTGCGTCGATCCAATGTAGAACATTGAATTATAATTTTTTGGATTTCATATTCTTTTCTTTGGTTAATGTCAAAAATTTCCCCACAACCTAGTAATATTACTTGAACGATAGCGAGGCATGTCCTGCGGCCTATTATCGGATTTACGTCAACTTGCCCAACTAGAAAGAGCCCTTGCGGAAATAGGAATGAATAGATTTTACAGCCTATAGACTAGAGAAAGAAGGAGGCGCACTCTTGTTACAGATAACAATCTCACCGATCGTCTTCAGAGAAACCACAGGAATCTCATCTCCGAAATTGGGACGGCAAGAAAAGCTTCCCGTACCCCACCGGCAAGCAGCCACCCCATGTACAGATTACCCTCCCTCAGTCCCGCGATAAGAAAACTGCTGGGTAACTTTGGAGGGTGGCAATATGTGTACCTCTTGACTCTTTTTTTTAAATTTTAATTTTAAAAAAATTAAGCGAATTTTTGAGTTTTTCCTTAATAACTGCCGAAAGTTCTACCGCAGAAAAATCATTTTTACACCATCTGAAAGTGCAAAAAATTACCTTCTCAATGATATCAATTAAGTTGCCGGAGAATCTTTTCTCTAATTTTAATAGCCTTTTAAAAATATTTTTTGGCATAATTTACAACAACACGTTTCATTGTTGCAGCACATTTGAAACCGTTTTCATTGTTTAAGCAAGTATTTAATTGCGTGTTTGTCTTTTAGTGTTGAAATGCGAAGTAATATCTTAATACATTTTCTTTCATATTCAATTTCATGAAAGTCTTTATGGAATCTGTAAATCAAGCTCTCTAAGATATTATGTATATTAGGAAACATATTCAAAAAGCTGAATGGTTATGGCTGCTACGTCCTCATTTTTTTAAGCACGTTTAAATTCAGTTAAAATAAACTGGCCACATAAATGCGCTGCACCATTTTAAAGTTAAAATCGATTTTTTTTTTTTTTTACAAGAGAAATAAGAAAGTGAAGATGGCGCCAGCAACATGCAATTAGATGTTGCATGACATGGTCAGTTATTAGACTCCATTGAGGTCATTTATGTAGGTAATGAACAGAACAGGTATAAGGCCATCCATTTCCAGAATAGGAAGTTTAAAATTACATTGTAAAAGCAGCCATGAATGTAAAATTATAAAAGATTCAGTTAAAACCATATTTCCGGCGAACAAGCTGGTCGCCGAAGGCGGCTAGTTATATATAAAAATATTTTTAAAAAATTATTAAATTTAAATGAATAAACTGTACAACAATTTAATTCATATGATCGTAAAGGTAATTTTGCATTTTTTGGTGGTGTAAAAATTAATTTTATTTTGCAAATACTTCGCAAGTTATTAGGGAAAAATGCCGAAAGTTTGCTTAATTTTTATGTAATTGAAATTCAAATAAAACCTTCAATTACATAGCCCCCAAGCTGCACATTAACAACCAACAAAGTATGCTTGAGCCAAATTTCGTAAATCTAAGTCCGTCAGTCTACCCTGTAGAGCGCTAACACGAACATTATTATTACTAGAAATATAAAACAGATTTTCTGTCTGTGAGCATGTGTTCTTCAAACAATTTTATTTATTCATTAATATTTCGTCCAACATTGATGAAATTTGACTCGTTAGAAACAAGAGAAAAATCTCAATTAGTTTATTAAAGTCCAAATGTTGGGTTTTTCCCGTAATATCTTTCAAAAACATAATCGCTTAGAAATTACTTTTACACAATCTCAAAATAAAAAAAATTAATATATGTCTTTCAATTGTATCAAATTATCTGTTCCCATTTTTCCATTCTTTAACAAAGTTTTAAAAATTGCTTTTTATGATTTGCTACAATGTTTCAATTTTTGTCATGAAAAACAAACTTAAGGGATTAACTTTATTGTTGTCGTAATACTAAGATAATGTAAAAAGTATGATTATCCAACTTAAGTACAATAAATAAATCAACTCCAAAGTAAATTTCCACTTACTCGCAGGTTGATCTTATACACTTCTTAAAATATGTTTCTCAACTCACGCTCATTGAATGAAGTGTTTTTTAAAAATTGCAGTTTAATGTTTTGTTTAGTGGAATATTTTCTCACATCAGCGGAAAATGTATATATAATGTATATTAGAAGACAACTTCATATTTAAAAAAAAAAAAAATTAGACTTTGCTTCACCAAGAACGATAATAAATGACTTTTTATGTCTTTTGTAAAATTAGTATTTGTCACTTGTTCCCATTCTGCAATTAATGATTCAAATGTATTTTGTATGTTATTACTTTTACACGTTATTAGTGCTTCAATATACACATTAACACATCTTCTAAGTAAGCTCATCTGCAAAACATCCAGTAACGCATCTTTTAGGGAAGGTCATCTTTAAAATATCCATCGATGTATCGCCTACGGAAGCTTGTCTTTAAAGCCTCCCGCTAAGCACATCCATCAGAAATACCACTAAGCACGTTGTCAGGGTCTCCAGCCCCGCGCATCGTAGCAACGAGCATAAAAGCTCCCCTTTCTCCCGGGAGGGTTTAAGGAGGTGATGGAGGCAATTCGTACGTCCCCAGGAAGTTTCGTGCTGTGTGGGTTACAATAAAGAAGTAACAGCATACAGAAAAACAAGGGACTATTTTTAGTATAAATAATAGTATTTTTGAAAACCTCCAATTTCCCTACAACATTACAACAGAGTCTTCAAATGAGCCCCTAAAAATCCTTCAAATCAACTTAGCTAAAGCAAAAGCAGTCACCAATCAACTCCATTTAATAGCAAGCACGATCAAGCCAGATATAATCTTGGTGCAAGAACAATACAGTAATAATAACGGAATCCCGGGAATCCCTCAAACCTGGAAAACATTTAGCTCCTCAAATCAGAAGGCTGCAATCCTAATTCCTTCATCTAAATTATAACCTGCCTTGTTGGCAACAAAAGTCACATAGCGCTTAAACTCCAGACGTCATCATTTCTCATAACAATAATTTAAGCCTACTCCTGACCAGCACAAAACGTTCATACAACTCTCCAGGAAATTCAGGAGATCATCTCCAGCTTAGAGGAAAGGATCATAATCGGCGCGGATATCAATGGACATAACACCATCTAGCGCTATAGATCAAATGACAATCGAGACAAAGACATCCTGGACTTTATCCTGGCTAATAACTTAAGCATCATGAATAAACTAGATGTTCTTACTTCCTTCCAGAGAAATGACAGTGTTGGCTGGTCAGACATGACCTTATGCTCCTAATCACTTATAGAACCTTCCATTAATTGGGAGGTCATAGAAAAAATCTCCTTAAGCGAGCACAGATATATAGAAACAACAATAGCAACAGCAGTAGCTAATAAATTTTACAAAAGATACAAGACACGCCATGGGAATCACCTTAGATTTCTCAATATATAAAGGAATTTAGTAAAGAAGTTTATCATCTAGAAAGAAAAATGAAAGCAGCCAGAATCTCAGGAGAACTTAATAATGCCACAATAGAACTGCAAACTTTAATCATAAATGCATGCAACAAAAGTTTCAAAATCAAAAAGCAACTACTCTTAGCAAAACCAAACTGGTGGACAAAGCAGTTAGAAATTCATAAAAAGAAAGTTAGAGCACTAAGAAGGAGAGCACAGTGGCCGCCGGAAATTGAAAGGCAAGCAAGATACCAAGTCTTTAAGAAAGAGAAAGCGAAGTATAAAAGACATATTAAGCAAGCAAGGAATATGGGTTGGAGAAAATTCTTCAGCGCAGCCACCCATCCGTATGGAAAAAAATTCAAGACGGCGTTTCGAAAATCATTTTTCCCACCTCAAATCCCGTACTTGATAGACGGAGACCCAAAGGAAGTCTGCAAGAGGCAGCACAAAACATCCTGGACCAGATTTTCCTTTCCCCTGCCATTCCAACAAATTACAATATAATCACCTCAACACAGCCACCTGATCCTCCATTCTCCCCCAAGAAATATCGGTGGTAATAGAACATCGTCCGTAAAGCAGAGCCCCGGGTATAGATGGAATCGACAACCTACTAGTTAAAATCGTTCATAAACTCTTCAATAATATCTTTCCAACCCTATTCAACAAGTGCCTGCACCTAAGCTGATTCCCGGATTCCTTGAAAATAGGAAATATTATCTTATTCCAGAAAGGATGAAAAGCTGTTCAGCGGTTGGCCTCCTCTTATCGTCCTATTTCACTCCAACCGACAATAGGAAGGTGCTGGAGAAACTTATGACTCAGAGGCTGACTTATCATCTGGAGTCCACCAACAGCCTGAACGACCGACAGCATGGCTTCAGAGAAGGCAAGTTTGTTGATACAGCCATCAACGAGCTACTAAGCAAAATTCAAGCAGCAAGAAGCGATAGCAAGCATGTCTTATTTCTGTCTGTTGACATCAAGGGAGCCTTTGACAACTTGCAACATCGAGCTATACTTAAGATTTTGGACTCCAACACTTGCCCAATTAACATAAATAGACCCTTTCTCAGCCTTTTTCAAAATAGGAAAGTGACACTATCGACCTCACAAGGTAGGGCTACAAAGGATCAGAAACAAGGCTACCCTCAAGGTTCGTGAAATGACCCGGCCCTGTGGAACCTCGTACCTAACGAAATACTCAATCACATCTGGCCAGATAACGTTCATATACAAGCCTTCGCAGATGATTTTGTGCTGGTCATTGAAGCGGATACAAGTAAAAGTCTTGTAGAAGACACACAAAGTGCAATAACCCAATTCAGCTCCTGGTGCTCAGAAACTGAACTTGCCATTTCAACAGAAAAATGAAATTATATCTTATTCAGCAAAATGGTAAGATCACATAGAACGGGTACAAAATAAACAGAGTTAATTCTTTTAAGTACCTAGGGATACACGTTGATGATCGACTCAACTGGCTGGAGCACATTAATAAGCAAGGAGAGAAAGCCATCAAAACGCAGCAAAACCTCAAAAGAATCGCAGATGGCAATTGGGGAATCTCTCAGATACACAGAAGGACTGTCTATAAAACGGTTATTGAGAGAATGCTGGCCCACGGATCTTCAGCTTGATGTCTAAATCCAACATTCAAAATGAAGAGGAAACTTTCTTCGATTCAAAGGCCATTCCTACTCCACATATCGGGAGCTTATCGTACCACCCCAACGGCAGCGTCACACACTATACTCGGCATTCCACCCCTACACATGCAATTAGAGTTCGAACCCAGGTTTACATCAATTTATAGCCTAAGAATCACTCTTCCTCCTAGCATTATAGATATCCAACCGCAAGATCTGGAGATGAAGGCAACAGGCTTGCCCATTCATCCTTCAGATCATCTCAAACCGAACGAAATCTCTTCAGAAGACGGAGAAGCAAATATAGCCCAAAAAGACATTATAAATATTTCCACAAATGGCTCGAAAACAGAAGACGGAGTTGGAGCTGCCTTCTACGTCTTGACCAATGACATCTGGGCCTACCAGTGGTCTGCTAAACTCATCGTCAACAACACCGTATTTCAAGCTGAACTCACTGTACTTCAGGAAGCAGTAATATACACATCTCATCTGCCAAACCACAATACCTCTAAAATACACGTAGATAATAGAGCAAGTATCATGGCATCTTCCAATTCAAAGAGCACAAACGAAACGGCAAGAAAAATTTTCAAAGTCCTCCTAACAAATCCAAGAATAAAAGTATCGTGGGTTAAAGCGCATGCAGGCAATATAGACAATGAGAGAGCAGACCAACTAGAAAAAGACGCAACGCAACATGGGCAACTTATTCACTTACTAAGCTTCCTAAACCGCACATAAAAGGCCTACTCCGGAAGAGCATGCTTGAGGAGTGGCAAACCTCATGGAAGAATGGCGATACAGGCAGGAAAATCTATAACATCATGCCCTCAGTTAGTCTCCGTCCCACTAACTAGATTAGAGAGGATGTTATCTTCTTCTCTCAACATGGCCATTTCCCTGCTTACCTCAAAAGGTTTCATCTGTCTGACAGCGATTATTGCAGTTGTGGTGGAATGCCACGGCACTTCGCTATGCCACGGAATGTATTTACACAATGTCTTGGCATATGAGGAAGCCAGAGCCAAGCTTCGAACAAGAATGGCTGAAAAGAGTCTCCAATAACCTCTTCTCCAGGCATAAAATTCGTGTGATTGTCAAATTCAAGCGAAAATAGAGATCTTTCCCGGCCTCCCTAGCCTTCAACTTTCCAGCGAGGTGAACTAAAAAGCTCAAATACGGAAAACACACCCTTCAAAAAAGAAAGGTATAACAACATCTAAAGAAAAGAAGAATATTACGAACTAATAGTATAAAAGTTAAAATACCTTTGCTGTACATAGTGTAAATATTTCTTTCTTTTTTATTTTGTTTCCTTCTTTTTCTTAAATACAATTCCCGTGTCTTGCCCATCGAACCGTTCAGTGACCTGTCTGGTTACGTGTACGGGGGTAAGAGACGGCGTTCTGCTCTGTAATATCTCCCTCCATTTGAGGCATATTTTTTCATTTAACTGACCTAAACTTTCATTAGTCAGTGCCAAAATTACCCATTCAACAACCATTTTCTATTTCTATTTGCTTGTGGTGCAGGATAATACATGCTTAACATTTCCTCTGTGCTATGAACAATTTTGAAAAATTTCCCTTTCAATTTAATACACTGTTTGAATTTGTTTTAAACCGACCTTCACTAATTTTAAAAATATTAGTCATGATTCAGTGCCGTTGAACGGTTGAACTCGAATATTCGTAGTGAGTTTAAATTTTTTGACATGCTCCCATAACGGAGACGTCTTTAAACATGTATTAATTTCATCCATCGGTGTACCCTAGTTATTATAGGTTCAAACTCTCTAAAATTAACTCACATCAATACCGCCATTCTGCCGTTGAGAATTTGGTTATTATTAATATCATATCTTTTATAGTGCGACTTAACGCTTTAACTGTTCTTATTTGAGACATTACTGCCTCAGCAATTTTTTCATCTTTCCGACTTTGAGCTAAGTTAATTTCAGTAAATTGAGAAGGAAAGACTTCCCAGTACCTCCAGGAGCATCCGGAGAAAACAACCATCTTCACCACTTTCAATCTATTGCAACACAATATTGAAAACGGTTTTTGATTCTGAGTTTTAACTCAGACGCAGTTGCAATTCTTATGTATCGTAGTGCAGTTTCTGCATTAGGTAAAAGTTTCCTCCATCCTACGAGGTCTACTCATTCCAGAGCTCGATAGATCTTTACCTATTATCGCAATATCACTTAAGTCTCCTACCTAAGTTAATTCTTCATTGTAAATCACATCATTGTACTAAATGGTATCATCAGGCTCTTATAATCTGTGGAATATGTCATCTACCATGCTGTATGTCATCCGCTTCTACCATTCATTGGAATACATAAAATAAAATATATCGAATTTTTTCCTTTAGTTATAATTAGCATCAGTTTTTAAATTTTATTCTAAAAACTCTTGAAACTAAATCATACCTATGAATGAATACCTATATACCTATGATTTCTGACTCGGCACAAATTTATGTACAATTTCTTGAATAAAACCTGATAAGGAAAAGATAGAAATATAAATTACTAAAATTATATATATATTGTAAACTCAGAAAATTAACAACAAGGGTCGCGTTGAGTAATTTCAGTTATTATTCCACAAATTAATTATTTATTTCTTCTCCCAACATGATCACATTACCGCGGTTTTCTTTATCATCACGTCATGTTTGACATTAAAAATAAGATATTCCACTTATTTACTCTTTTCTTCAGTATAAAGTGACGATTGATTTAAAAAACAAATTAGTAATCTTCATCGCAGACCGCTGAGTTAATGAGCCTTGCATTGAAAATTATTTAATTTTTATCTGTAGTCAAAAATATTGAATTTAACATGATGTTACCTACCTATGTCCGTTCATGAGTTTCAAGCTACAGTTCTGGGAATTTTCATGCAATTCGGTTTGGTAGCTTGGCCCTGAAAGCGTAACAAATATACAGACAGCAACGCTTTCGCATTTACTATATTGTTAAGGATTATTGTCGCAGTTTCATTATTAATTTTAGCAGATTGCGTTAGAAAGCAACATGAAATTATACGATGAACAATGATATTGCTATTATTATTTTTATACAGAGCACAATTCCGTAGAAAATGACAAAAAGCATCGTAAAATGAAAGAAAAATTGTGGCAGAGTGCTCTGAAATGAAATTCTAAATCTACTTTTCTATAAATATGCTGCGTTAAAATTTAAATTTGCTTCACACTGACTATGTAAGATCCAGATTGTAAACTCGTTATTAACTAGAATTAAATAAATAAATAATATAACGAAAGATAACAGAACCATTGGAAATATTAAATCCATAATTCAAGTTATCAATTCGTGATAATAAATATTTAATTTAATTGAAATTAAATTGTAACTGTCTAAGATTGCAGTTGAAGAGTATATTCTGTATCTTTTTCTTTAAAATTTATTATAAAATAAATTAACTTGAAAGACGTTTCCATATAAACAAATACTTTATTGCCTGTGACATTCTCTTAGTCAAAAATACATTTTATAATTGGAATGAAAATCTGAAAGTTCATAATACAAATTCAAGCGTGGCTCGTGATTTGCTATTATTTGTATTTAATCAAATGTTTTAATTTCAAAAAAAAATTCTTCCCCCTTCTAAGTTATCCTAAAACTATGAATCGTTTTATAACTTTTAAAGAAGTTTAATCACACGAAACGAAATTTAAACAAAACCTTTTATCTAAAAGTAATGATTTTTCGCACAAAAAAATCCTTGATCTTTTTTCCATTGCTCCAAGCGTTCCAAGTATTAGGTTAAACATTTTTATGCTTCCTTTCTGTTCAAGTCTAAAAGAATACTCTTGATTAGTGAAAGTATTTGAAACTTACACATGCAATTTTATACATTTCAGTAGTTATTTAATAAGATTTTGATTTACTAGGCATAAGAAAAATAATGAAATCGTAATTAAAGATTAATTTTTTGTCATTGCTAAAGGATAAGTTTTCAAAAGACATCAGCTAATTTATAAAATATCTATCAATGATTCTATAGGAAAAAAATTACACACAATTCCAGACATAATAATTTCATTGTTCTTACTTTCCATATCGATAACTTCGTTAACTTGTAAACCCATGTAAATCATGCTTTTAAAGATACCTATTTCAAAACCTTTATTTTAGGACCAATTTGCAATGCTAAACTGGAACTCATTTGTCTAAATATAGAAATATATTTTATCTGTATCCTTTTAATGTTTTATTTCTGTTTCTTATATTTCATCTCTAAGTGGCCCATTTTTAACCAGTGTACCTAAACATAAAATATATTCTATTTCAAAATTCCTACAATATGTGTTGAAATTTCAATCGGGAACTAGATTTGAGCCACATAACTGATCAAGTTTCTAGTGATCAAGTTACAAAACATTTCGAAGTAATTTTAGAATAATTTACAAAACAACTAGGAAACGCAGAGGTGGTAGAGTAGGGAATCACGAGAGGAAGTGGAATTAAAATCAGGATTAATAGAACAAAAATAATTTATGAACATTCGAAAGAGATTTCATATTTTGGAAACTTTTTGCAATATCCTTCCTTATCATTTCAATGGATAAACAACAACAACAATAATGGAAGTTGTAATCGCTTTGTTTTATTATCCCGCTATTCGAAGTCAAGAGATGTTTTTATTTTTGTTCGTTTATTTTTGACACTTAAACTTAAATGAAATAGCTTAGTTTCTAACGTATGTTTCAAGAACGAGCATTTTTTCTTGTTTCTATTATCTATTCTAGGCAACTACCTTCTTTTTCCTTTCTAGTCGAATCCTAGTAACGATATTTCTAGCTTTAATTAAAATTTCGCCTTTGTTTCTTTTCTTCGTTCTCGCGCCTTTTATGTCGCTCTTTGTTGTTACTGTATGTGTTTCCCCCCCAAAAAAAAATAATATTTCTGTATTGAAAAATTTCTAGATTGAATTTTTGGGACAGTAAAAGTAAGAATAGATTAGAACTTTAATAAAGTTTGAAAATATTTTCAACTTATATAGTTCAAGATTATATTTGTAATTTTAATTTTCACCACTATAAAATATATTTAACGAAGTAAAAATATATTTAATAAATTAAATAATAAACAAACTTTATTTAATTTTAGTTATGATTCATTGAGATTTTTCAAGATAAATATAATTTAGATGAAGTGCATTAAAATATTTAATAATTAAGTTTGCTGACAAACGTGTATTTACGTATTCTTATTTTGAGCATCCATATTAAGTGATTAATTTTCTTATCTGAAAAATAATTTATGATATTCATCAATACTGTTTACTGGCAGACGTTTCATCAGCCAAGAAGATTGCAGCACAATTCTTATAAAATTATTAAGATACTAAACTTACAATCGTAAGCTATCTCAGAAGCTATTGTAAAAACCAGAATAACATATCTAAATACGTGAATGAAGACTAATAAAATAGAGTAATAGTAAGTGAAACGATAGGTCATCTTTACATCTGATTTCATATCATGAAATTTTGGAGACCGTTTTTTTAATTTGTATATGTTCTTAATATAATTACGATGCCAAATATTATTAAATCACGATTCATTCAAAAATTGAATAAAATGAGGGGATTAATTAGGATTTAAAATCAGTAGAAAAATTTTCTGAACAAAAGTTATCTTAGCTCTTCAGGATCAAGAAATTAGATTCTTTTATTTTATGTTTCTTTCATTTTATTCTTATTAAATTAAAGACTGTTAAAGAATACTTCTTTGACAGAAAAATAGTAATCCTACAGTGTACAAATATAAATGTATATAAATTCCTTTTACTACTGTTTATAAATATTTTTGAATTAATCAAGAATTGATTCATAAAATCAGTTACTTATTTCATTCATGATTTTAATTAAAAAAATATCTCATAAATAAATTTCAATTAAAGAATTGGTATTTAAATTAGTTTATTATTAAAATATTAGTTGAGAATTATTTAAATACAAATTTTATATTCTTTAATCTGATTAATATATATTTATGCAATATTTAATTTAAAACAGTGGTAATAAAAAATGGTAGCTTATAAAATTCACTTTAATTAGATACCTTAGTTGAAAGAAGGAATGTCATAAATTTATTCGTTTTTTTGTAAAACCTTTCAATTTAATTAAATAACTTTTATTATATTTATGTTAAGGAATATTTCTTTTATTTCCTATATGCCCAGTCAGTCTATTTTAAAGAAAGACATTTTATCCGATAACTGTTTGACTTTTTTAAGTCTAGCAGCGACTTAAATTAATTCCAAAATTTCCTTCTTGTCATCGAAATTATGATTATAATTATTTTATTGGAAAATCGGAAGTTTTCTTAATTTTAATAATTTTTATGAGAACTCAGATGATGTTTGCCATGTTCTTACGATGAATACTGAAGACTGTTTTCTATTCAAACGTTGCGTATAATCGAAATAATAAGAAATCACTATTTTTTGTCTTTTAGCAAACTAATTAACAAGAGATTTGAACCAAATACAGGAATCATGGATCGTTGATGACATTAAATCAAGTTTGTATCTTTCGTAATAATACGAGTGGACGTTTTCATTTCATAATAAGCAAAAAGTTTTAACCAAGATACGAAATATGTTGTGCCAGTTTAGTATATTTGGAATATATCAATCATTGGGAATAAAGCAGAGTATTAGAAACTACGATAAATCATAATACATGTATTCCATTTTGGCTTGTTTTGAAAGTAGCACATAGATTATATGTATATCTTGTATGTAACAAATTATATGTGCGTCCATTAAAAGATAGCAAAAGTTAAGGATGAAATATCATTTTTCTAAGTTTCATACATGAAATGGTTACTAAAATCAAAAATATTAATCTGATCACATTTGGCAACCGAATTGCACGTATGGTGTACTGGTTACCCAAAATGGGCTTAACTGGTTTACGCGTATGGAATACGGGCATTGATTATTTATCTTTTCCTGTTTGCCTTATTTTTAATTCTCGTAAAAGCAATATCAATGTTGTTCAACAGATGGCGTAGCTTTTCCATTTCATTGAAATGCTTTCCATCCGGGTCTTAAGTTGAATATTTTAATTTTTTTAACCGCCGACAAACAGAAGCGAGAATGTATGCAACAAAAAATATGCCCTTTTTGTGAACGATTCTTTTAAAAAAATTGGCCTGTTAATTGACGTGAGAATTGAACCAAATCCAAGAATCATGGATAGTTGATACCATTAAATCAAGTTTTTATCTTTTATCAAAATACAAGTGGGCAACTTTATTTCTTAATAAGCAAAAAGGATTTACCAAGAAATGAAATATGTTCTGCCAATTTAAAATAGTTTGAAAATATCAGGCATTGGGAATAAAACTGCGGATTAGAAACTACGATAAATCTTAACCGCTTAACTTAAAATTCCAATTTCTTGTGCATCGAATTATCGCATTTTTAGTCTGAAAACTAAAATTCAATCATTAATTAGCTTTATAATTGTATACAAAAACTACGTTGAATCTATTAAAATCTCAAGTATTTTATACCTTCTGAGATGAACGAAAATGACAGAACCTTTCAAAAAACCAAAGAGAGAATCTTATTAGATAGCAAAGAAAATTATTAAGTTGATTGGTTTATATATCTATTCCATTTTGGAATGCTTCGAAAGTAGCACACATGTTATATGTGTATCTGCTTACAGATTATATGAGTATTTGTTAAGACTCAGTAAAAATTAAGGTTGAAATATTATTTTTCTACCTTTCATATATTAAATGGTTGCTAAAATCAAATATATTAATATGATCACGATATTTAAAGATACTATTAGTTTAGAGAGAAAGATGAAAAAAATTAAATAAACACTGCAGTTGAGAATCGAGATACGTTGGTATATATTCTTTATCTCTCAATTGCCCTGATTTGTATTACAATTATTCTAGGGATTCTTATCCATTTTATGGTTGACGAATGCATTTTTCTGAACTTTGTATACATAGTCAACATTTTGGATTTCATGCACTTTGTAACTCATAATTCATATACTTTTAACAGTTTCAAAAACAGCTTTCGTCTGACAATAATGTAATAAAAATACACTCTGTTCCAAAAGTTTATAGAATCTTGTATTTTGCATACATTTTTTGTTGTATATGATGTAATTAATTGCAACTTACTGTATGGATATGTTATGTCTATTACATTGAAAAAACAGCAGTTCTACCCCGTACATTTAATGCCAATTTTTAAATCGTAGAATAAACAGAAATAATCTGTCCCAAAAGTTTATAGACAAATGCAATTTTATGCAAATATGGTATTGGTAATCATGACGTCGATTCTGAGGCTAATAAATTGGTTATAAGAAAAGGAAAGCGGCCGTTTGTTCTGCGTTTCAAAATACCTAAAGCTTCGTAGCTCTCTAATGAAGAAGTGAGTAAAATTCTTCATTTGAAATTGCTCGGCAAGACTGTTAAGGAAATATCGAAACTTTTAAATCATTCTAAAAGTATGATTTATCGTGTATTAACTCGTAAGACGCCATATGAGCCCAAACCACGTTCGGTAAGACCACGAGCGACGGATATTCGCAGTGATAGACAGATACAAAGAATGGCTCCCCAGCTAAAAAAAATCTGCAGAAAATTTCTTTTTTTGAAGATTTCTTAAAGATTTCTGCAGATTTTTTGAAGACAGAAAAAATCTGCATTTTTTCTTTAAATTAATCTGCAGAAAATCTGCAAAAATTTTTCTTATTATATTTTTCTCTAGATATTCTGCAGATTTTTTAAAGACAGAAAAAATATTTATTTTTTCTTCAAATTAATCTGCAGAAAATCTGCAGAACATTTTCTTCTTATATTTTTCTCTAAATATTCTGCAGATTTTTTGGAGACAGAAAAATCTCTATTTTTCTTCAATTTAATCTGGAGAAAATCTGCAAAAAAATCCTATTATATTTTTCTCTAAATATTGTGCTGATTTTGTAAGACAACAAAAAATCTGCATTTTTTCTTCAATTTAATCTGCACAAAATCTGCTAAAAAATTTATTTTTATTTTTTCTTTAA
Organism: Araneus ventricosus; assembly: GCA_013235015.1. Lineage (NCBI taxonomy): Eukaryota > Metazoa > Arthropoda > Arachnida > Araneae > Araneidae > Araneus > Araneus ventricosus. The sequence goes on from BGPR01012412.1 coordinate 16,879, forward strand.
ATATCCTGTAGATTTTGTAAGACTTTGTATTTTGTCTTTAATTCAATTTGCAGTTATTTAGCATATTTTCACAAAATCATTAAACTCGACCAATATCAGTTGATTTTTTGAAGATTTAACTGCAATTTCATAATATCTGAATTTCTCTAAATACGTATTTTGCACCATATTCTCTAATATTGCAGCTTTATTTTCCAATGGATATGAAACAAAATTAGAATGTAATTATCATTATTGTTTAATTCTACAGCAGACAGGAGTTTCAAAAAATTTCCCAATGGAAAAATGTCTTAGGACTAAATTTTTTAAATATGCCACTGAAACAATGAATTCTAAATTAATCTTTAAAATAAATATTTGAGGTTTTACCATTTTAAACTTTTACCCCATAATTTAATTAATTTCCAATTAGTTTTCCAACTGTCTTTCTGACTAGCTATTTTCCCCGAAAAAGAAAGGAAAAGTGGAGCTTTCGCCGTTTGGATGGAGAGAAGGCTTAGCAGAAAGATAGAAGGTGAAAACTAATTTATTGAAACTGAGAATCTAAATTATTGAACAAAAATATTACTAATCTCATCTGTTACACATCTCTACGACTTTTGAAAAAGTATTCTGACCTTGGTTGATTTTTACACCACTAGATGGCGCCACGATAGCCATGGTGACGCTATAACTTAAGTAGATTAATTTATCCCCACCTCGCGTATGCCGACGTGGCCTTGTGGTTAGGACGCCTGCCCATAGCGCGCCTGCCTGTAGGATCGCGGGTTCGAATCCCAGACAGGATGAGCTTGAAGTTTCGTCACATTCTACATCGTATAAGTAAGTTGATTCATAAATTAAATTAATAATTAAACCATGACTGTAGAAAAATCTGCAGGTATTTGGAACATATTTTTTTTCTGCAGAAAATCTGAAGGTATTTGGAACATAGTTTTCTTCAGATATTCTGCAAATTTTTTCTGCAGAAAATCTGAAGAAAACATGTTCCAAATACCTTCAGATTTTCTGCAGATTTTTTCTGCAGATTTTTTGCAGATTTTTTTTAGCTGGGCTCCCAGTCAGAAAATGTCGGTTCGCGAAATTACTAGGACTTCCCGGTTGCAAATCTCCAAGAACACTGTTCATAAACGAATTATAGAATCTAGTTATATGATCCACGCAAAAATAGCACGCAGATTACCACTCTCAAATCCTCACATTAGTAAGAGATTATAATGGGCTCGTAATCATATGTCATATGGTGATAAATGGATGGTTGTCCTTTTCAGTGATGAAAAAAAAATGGAATCTCGATGGACCTGACTGGAATATAAAATATTGGCATGATTTACGAAAGGAGCCAGGAGCTTTTTCAGTAGGCAAAGTGGTCGTGGAACTGTTATGGTGTGGCCGCTTTCGGTTTCAACGGTCAAGTGGGTTTGGCCTTTTTAGATGGCCGACAGAATTCTCCTAAATACATAGAAACACTAGAAAATCATCTTATGCCATTTGCAGACAACATAGGGGGACGAAATTGGGAATATCAGCATGATAATGCTCCCACCCATACCTCCAGTGCTAGGAAAAATTATTTAAACTCGAAAAATATTACTGTTCTTTAGTGACCACATTACCTGATCTAAACCCAATTGAGAATGTGTGGGGCTTTATGTCTCGGAAGGTATATGAGAATGGAGGGCAATTTTATTCAGTGAATGTCTTGAAGACATCCAATGAAAGTGCATGGTGCAACTTGGAACCAGAGATACTACAAACCTTAATTATGTCGATGGAAAAACGTGCATACGATGTCTTACTGAAAATGGAAAGACTTTAAACTATTAAGAACATTGTATTGAGCACCTTTTGTTGAACAGTCATATATTCTATAAACTTTTGGGACACCTAATATTTCCATTTTTTTATGTAATTGAAATACAAATTATTATTTTTCTAAATATTTCGTTGAATGCAAGTCGCATATGGTTTGAATAAACATATTTGTATTTGGTGTTTGTATGCCTTTCCGTTTTGCTGAAACATATATTTTACTAGAGTCTATAAACTTTTCGGACAGAGTGTAATATTCACAAACAAATGAGAAGGTAAAAACTAAAGATGAAGATGAAGTATCATTTTTTAAACTTTCATATATGAAATGGTTACTAAAATCAAAAATACTAACCTGATGACTTTATTTAAAGACACTTTAGTTTAAAAAGATACGTGAAGAAAAATAAACACTGCAGTTGTGAGTCGAGATACATTGTTATATTTCTTTATTATATCTGAATTGTGCTGATTTTTATTACAAACATTCTCGGGCAAGTGACCCAATTTGTGGTTAATGAATACATTTTTTCTGTACTTAGTAAAAATATTCAACACATTGTAACTCATGCGTCTTGTAGTTCATAAATAATTCAGACACTTGAGACAATTTCAAAAATAGATTCATTTTTACAATGTTAGAATAAAAATAATATTCGCAAATATATAGTAGTTTGCGGTTTTCAAAATATGAAGATATTTATTGACCAAGGGAAGCGCTGTCTACGTTTTAATTCCGGCATTTGGCATTTTATCTGTAAATTTGTTTGTTACTCGATTACGACCACATGCGTTGTTCGATTTCCTTCAAATTTGGCAGAAATATTTCTTGAAGCAATACAGAACGATGTATATGTTTTGTTTCTTATTATTTTAATTCGGTAATAAAATAATTATTTTAATTATGTATAATTATTATATTAAATGGTAATAAAAGAGCGAGTGACAAGCGAACATTAAGATTATGATATCAGAGTTGTAATTAAACACAGTTCGCTTATCGCTTTGTATCGTTATGCGCAATTTGCTAAATAAATGTTATATATTTTTATAATCTTTGACCGCCTTTTAGTTTTACATTTATATTTGAACTCACTCACCATCTAAACCATTTCTTTTATGCCTTAGATGGCGCAGTAACCAATTTAAAGAACTTTAAAAAAATTCGCTTGTAATTGTTAAGCCTAAATTGAATTATCAGATACTTCTCGCAAATATACTTTCGCCTACCTTATAAATCGTCTTATTTCTTCATAGCAACGACAATTTTTCGCTTATATATATATAGAGAGAGAGAGAGAGAGTATAAATTGCAAATTGAAAGAGTATAAAACGTGAAATGAAAAACGCATAAAAGCAAAATAACGTTTTTTCAGAGAATGAAGCTATTGTGAATTGTTAAATATGAAAATTTTGACATTTTCTTGCAATCAGTTACGCCGCAAGGACTAAAACACTGATTTTCATCCCTAATGCCAAACCAACCAAAAGGGAGAGGAGTTTTGAATAATTAAAACAGAAATACGATGTGATAACATTAGAGAAATATAAGAATAAATATTTTAAGTACCAGAAGGACGGATGTTGACGTGGCAGTGTTTGCGGAGGGTCACGGTACAGACTGGCTTTGAAGGGGTGTGAACAGAGTATCGAGTAACAGTTTTCGCGCTTAACTTTGGCTGTTGCTAGGGGAGTGTAGTATGTTGGGAAGGATGAAGATTAAATGGAAGAGCGATAACGATAGAAAGCGTAGAGAAATAGTGGAAGAAATCAGTAAAATATGAGAACCAGTGAAAAAGGTTTAAAAGATGCGTTTTCGAGGTAAAATATCAGACATTATCAACTTGAGTGACCTTACCACGAAGATTGTACTTCGCATCGACATCTCTCTGATAAGCAATTCTTTGCTTATATCTTAAATCCATTAATCAGCAGTTCTTAAAATGAGGGGGAATTTTATTAATGTTGAGGCTATTTCTTAAGTGCATGATTTGCTTTTTGGCAGAATTAGTGTTATTGCAAATTTTGTTGATTCTTATATGTTGATCGATAATTGTGTTTTTGTAGATTTCATATGAGATATTAGAGTTCCAAAAAGCAAATTTACTGATGTTAAATTTGAATTCGTTTCTTTTATCGTCTTAAGTCATTTTTGTTGTCTAAGCAGAAATCAAGAAAGATCGCTGGAGATTGTTTGTTGCTGGTTTTAATTAGTTTGAGTTCTTCTGGGTAGATGGTATTTCAAATAGAGCTGAAGTCTTGAAAATTAAAAATTAATTATAATATTGTCAATAAATCGGAAGGCAGAGTGGAGGTTTAAAACAAAAGTTCTTTCGAAGAAATGAAGAAAGAGGTTGGCTAGTAAAGATGAGGAAATTTGTTCCTTGTGGGGATGCCTTTTATTTGTTGGAAAATGTTTTCTCCGTTAAAGCGACAAGTGTTTAAAAAAATCTGCTTAGTAGGGAATAAAATTTTCACAGATACTCTTTAAACAGATATATTGTAAAAATTTGATTTAAAATTAATTATTTAAATTACATGAAATAATTTGAATTTTACTCATTGCTAAATTTTGAATGAAGATAATTAGATAATTTGTCATTTCGGGCCATCTCATAGACATAAATAAAATTTGTATTCATAAAATATAAAAGCACTATTAGTGTCTGATTTTAGGTAGTGGAATGTAAAGGAAGATTAAATTACAAGCAATATTTATTTTATAATTTTATACGCAAAGAAACATTTTTTTCCTCTAAAGTTGCATAACTTAGTTATTATTCGTTCTTATGTTTTCTAGAGATATAAAATTGTAGAGTGAAATTAAGCACTTTGAAACTACCAGTCTATCGAGCCTATCGATTCACATATGTGTCATCAAAATTTTCAGATGTTTAACTGTGTTTCCGAGATACAATTATTTTAGATAACAAAAAATAAATATATTTTTAGTTAGTATTTCATTAGATAAAAATAAGGCGATAAATGAAAAATAAAAGTCAAAATTTTAATTTCTTTTCATTTTTTAATTAAAATTATTTTAATTTAAAAAAAAATTTTCAAAAATTTCCTTTCTTGTTCTAAAAGTCTTATTATCCAGAAACAATGCGCAATTCAATAGATTTAGTCGCAAGTACAGGCAGGCTTGGAGATTTAGTTATCATGTACGCAAATTTTTTTCATAATTATACAGAAGAACATTATCCTAGTTATTGTTTATACTGTTGAAATTTAAGTATCCTAAATTTTATATAACATATAAATTTTCTTTCTTTATTCCTCTAGAAGTAACTAGAAAGAATCCTGGCATTGCATCCCGTCTAAATAACAATTTTTGTACGCGAAAGGAAAACTTTATTCTCTTTCCATATATATTACACGAAAATGCGTATACTGGACTATAGAAAAATATAAAAGGCTTCATAACTTTCTACATTTTCTTAAATTTATTCAAATAAGATATAATTTTTCCCTTCAACCAAATTTACAAATGCGGTTTTAGTTTACTCATTATCTGGAAATAAGAAAATGCATTCTCGTTTAAAAGATTAGACGCTAAATGCAGTGCAACATGCCATGCTTGGATTAGCGTCAAGGTAAGCTTATATTTCATATTATTAAATGAACCATGTATCACAGGATTATATACGTCACAGATTAAGAAAAGCACTATTCTAAAAATTTGGACATATCGAATACTTCAAAGTTTTCTTTTCTGCATTATGATTCTTCTGAATTTTTTGTAAGAGAAAATGACTTAGACGTGTAAATTCAACTAAAACATAATTCATTCGAGCTGAAGATGAATGCCGGCGACTTTGAAATTTCTTCCAAAATGACAAATGAATAACCTGAGAATGAGAATTCTAGATGCCCATAAAACAAATAATATTCAAATTCCCATCAAAAGCGAAAGAATAAAGTGAAACATAATACCAAAGAAAAATTAGAAATACCAAATAATGTATAAAAAATATTCGTCTTTGATTATTTCTTATTTAAGTATCTAAAATATGGAAGAAAAATGTTGGAAAAATTATTTATAAGTTAATTCTTCATATATGGATGCAATTTATTTTTCGTAAATTCCGGAAATTTAAGACACTGCATTTTCTTTCATGATTATTTTAAAACTATGAAACTTTTTAATAACTGCTTATGAAAGCAATTAATCTATTCATTTCCTTTAAAATAATGAATTTTTTTTGAAATAATGAAATTTTCTCCTTGATTTAGTTTATAACTCTGGTTCAAAAATTAAATTGTATCTTTTCTTTAATTTTGCTTCAATACGTTCGCGATTTTTAAGATTCTTGAAGACATTTTGACATCATGAAGACTGAAAGCCTTTGAAGTTTACACTCGCTATTTCTTTTTCTTTCCAGTAACTTGGTAATTAAAAATTTTAATATTTAATATGTAACAAAAATTTTAGAAAATTAATAAATCTTTCGTTGGAAGTCTTTTTAATGAATAATTTCGAAAACATTTGGCTTATTTCTTCGAAGAACTGTTCCATATAATATTTCAGCTTCGATATTTTTATTTCTTTCAGGTTTTAGTATAAACAGCTGTCATTTCAAAGCTCTAGAAACAATATGAATTTAAAATTCTTTCTTTTCTAAAAGATTATTAGTTTTAGCAACACATTTATGCAGGGTGTAATAGGAAAAATGGTTTGATAGAATGCTGAAAGAGCAACAGAATAAATATAGAAGGTAAAATATAAATATAATTCCGAATAACAGGAACAGGAAATGTGGATTTAATCACGTAAACTGATTTGAAATAATGTTTGATGCTTGAAAGAATTTTTCAGAAGGACAACTTCATTCCTCAGAACATCATCTCAGCGATGCTGAAATAGTTGGAATAAACCTTGTAAGACTCACATCATTTCAAGTACTAGTACATTTGCAACGCTAATTCTAGTGATAAGGTGTTTAATAACCTGGCTTTTCAGATTCTGCTAAAAAATAAAAGTCTAGGTAATGGATGTGAAGAGACATACGTGGACAAATAACGGGCCGACAGTGTAGAATACATCACTTTAGAAATAGAACTCAGGTAACTTGCATCCTTCTTCGGGAAATAATTTGGATATCCACCTTGCATTGTTTTACGATAATTCGAGCGATAAGGTGTTTAATAAGATGGCTTTACAGATGCTGCTAAAAAATAGAAATCTAGACAGGGGAGATCAAGAGACCTACGTGGACAAAGAATGGGTCGACAGTGTAGAATACATCCCTATAAGCAGAAGATGCTCAACAATATTTCTACGATATCTTCACGATATTGTACGGCATTCAGAATATAGAACAACATCGTAGAGAGGTCGTACAATATTTTGTACAAATAGGGATCACTTTAGAAATAGACAACTGAAGTAACTTGCATTCACCTTCGGTAAATAACTTGGATATTCACCTGACATTGTTTCACGATAATTCTAGTGGTAAGGTGTTTAATAAGCTGGCTTTTCAGATTCTGCTAAAATATAGAA
>BGPR01012412.1:31390-45065 GCA_013235015.1 Araneus ventricosus
TCTTTTTGTTTATCTTGTTTTTCTTTTCCTTAAATAAAATTCCCGTGTCTTGCCCATCAAACCGTTCAGTGACCGATCTGGTCACGGGTACGGGGGTAAGGGACGGCGTTCTGTTCTGTATGTAATAGTGAAATAGCTTGGATATATTTTATTAAAGTTAACTTTCGCGAAACATATTCTAAATTAAATGAAATTAAATATGATAATTCCGCATATAAATATTTTTTACAATTGTTTATAATTTGAAGAAATATTAAAATGTATTTTATTTGCCGATATAAACATACGATAGTCTTTGAAATTCTTTGCAAAAACTTTTAAAAATTTATTTTTGATTCAGTTTCTTAAGAATTGCAAATCACATTAATATAATTATGATAAAATGAAACGTAAACTATTAAAATTAATGTTCAAGCATTTGAAAGAACCTTACTTTTCTATAAATTTGTTGCAGTATTTTTCCCATCAATTGCAATAACACAAGATCAAAGGTTAAGCAGTTGTTATTTTATTAAATAAAATATTTTTTTATGAGTCAAAGATATTTTTCAATTTTTTTTGTGATTTTTATCATTTGTCTGAAATAAAATTGAAGAAGGTAATTAAATATATATGGCTTAAAAATACACGATTATTTCTTCTTTTATTATTTCTAAGTAATTATTTTTTTCTTGTCGTAAAACTTAAACAATCCTCTAATAAATATATACGGGTATTATTAAAATTTCACCATTACTTTCGAAATTTCATTTATTCTTTTTTTTTCCCGAAATCATTTATTCCTTTGATTTTACTAATCTGGAATAAAGAGAAATTTCAAGAAACCGTGAAATTTAAGAATTAATATTAAAAAACATCGTTCTTTTACTTCCAATTTTGGAACTAAATTCCCTTTTTGAATATTTTGCTTCTATTTGAAAATATGATATTCTTCATAAGGTGTCTCAAAAATACATTGAAATACACAAAAATTTTAAAGTTTTTTAATTTTCTAAGTCTTTTAATTATTCATTTTTATAAATACAATCATTTCTTATTCATTAGTGTTATTTTTGTTGAGATTCATGAAATGAAACAGAAAATATAATTATACGTTTGATACAAATTCCATGAAGAAAAATACTAATTATTTAATACCTAATAATTTAGGAAATATACCGTCTGCTCGAAAATTGGAACATATGTCTTCAATAAATTTTTATTGAAGATATCTTCACATATCAGCGGTGTTTCATGAAAGGGTTTTTTTTGTCTACAGAACTATTAAAACAGAAGTTTCCACTTACACAAATTAACCCTTAGAGGCACGGGTATTTACCCATTACCATAAGGCACGGGCTACGCACTCAATAAGCCACCTTGTTTCCTTGTTTTTCATTGATTATGCTTCTTTACACCCAAGTGCCTTACTTTTTCACAACTTATACTAAAAGGTAGGTTCCCGAAGGTTTAGTTTTGACATCTTTTCGCACCCTAAGAGTTAAAGAATGCTAAATTTTGACATAATTTCAACCCTGGTTCTTTCATTCGTTTTTCTTATTGGTGCCTTCGAAGAATACCAGTCTATTTTTTACATTTACATTTTTATACTTCACGAATGAATCAATCACACGAAGTCTGTTGGATAATTATTTGTTAGAAAAATTCATCATACACATATTCATAGTTTTTGGGAAAGGCTGAAAGTTTTCCCAAAAATTATGATTATGTGTAAGATTAATTTTTCTAACAAATAATTATCCAACTGACTTCCTGTGATTGTTTCATTCTTGAGGTATAAGAATTTATACGTATAAAATGGACTGGTAAGATTCGAAGAGATCTCTAAGCAAAACGAATGAAAGAACCAGGGTTGAACTGATGTCAATCGTAGGCATTCTTTATCTCTTAGGGAGCAAAAGGATGTCAAAACTAAACCTTCGAGAACCTACCTTATAGTATAAATTGTGAAAAAGTAAGGCACTTGGATGTAAAGAAGCATAAACAATGAAAAACAAGGTGGCTTACTGAGTACGTAGCCCGTGCCTTATGGTAATGGGTAAATATCCGTGCCTCTAAAGGTTAATTTGTGTAAGCGAGAACATTGAAGATGTTATAGATGATAATTCAGATGATGAGGAATCTATTTGTTTTATGAAAACCAATTATAAAACAAAGACAGCGAAAGGTCGAAAAATAAAGGAAGTAACCCCCAATAACAAAACGAAAAAGATAACCACTGAAAAGTAAATTTTAAAACAAAAAAAATTACTTTTGAGATGAGATTTTTTTTTTCATTTGTGAATCACGGAAACTTCCATGATTTTTCGACCTTTCACAATGTTCGTTTTATAAATGGTTTTTATAAAACAATTAGATTGCTTATCATATGAATCATCATCCGATACATCTTCAATGTCTTGGGGATCTTTGTCCTCGTTTTCAGAGTTTGATAGATCATTTTCTTAGATACGCTCCTTATCATCGACATCCGATGCATTTATATAGTCGCAGGACTTCTCTTCATCCAAAAGTTCATGCAAAACTGAAAGGTAACGATCGGGAGGCACAATTCTGTTCTTTTCAAAGCGAAACATAAGGGTACAGGAGGCGTACTGAGTGCGCGAAAGCAGATTTCGGATGAATAACTGATGTATAATCAGAGACTGATTGCTTCGCGACCTTTGTTCCTGGATTCCATGTGTTTGGGGGGTTGGGTGGTCGGTTAGGTGGGAAGCCCGGCAAATTGCAACTTAATAACGATTGCATTGGCACTTTGACCTCGTGTGGTGCACTTTAAACGCCAGGCCGTGCCTTTGAGGGTTAACCCATTAACGATCGCACTACTTTTTGTTCGAAGGAAATGGACAATAATTTATTTTTAGACGTATTCGAATCTAATTAAGAAATAAAAGTAACAGGCGAAAGATAAAAAAATGTTGCGAAAACGCAACGTCAGGCAAAACCGATTACTTTTTGGATACATGAAAATTTTCGAAACAATTACTATGCAAGGGCACATTACATTTCATACGGATATCTGGTGCCATCTGAGAGATCTATTTAAAATTAAAAGAAAAATAGCCCGGAAAAATGTCAATTTAAAAAATTGATAAATAAAAAGTTTCATTGAGAGCGAAACAGTTTTTATTTCTAAAAGCATAGACGCTTTGTCTAATGTAAAACAAAAATTAATTTTAAAAAAAATCAGAAAAGAATCATTTCACTAATGTTTCGAAAACGCAATGTCAGTCGTTAATGGGTTAAGAGAAAGACTAATAGTTTGAACATATCGAATACTAAAAAGATTTTTTAATGATTTCTCTCGAATTTTCTTCATTGCTAAAAATACGCTGTTTCTATTCGAGAAAAGGACATAGAAGTTCAAATGTAATCGGTCCAGAATATGGTACAGTTTACGAAGAATTTAAGAACACGATGGAAAATGCTGCATAAATGAACTTAAAATGTGTGTACAAGAATTGAAAATCAGAAATCTTCTGTGAAATAAAGCAAACTAGGGGGCTCTGCCCCGTGCTCGCTGAAGCTCGCCAACCCCCAGGAGGATTGCAGCGCAAACCCTGCTCACTTCGCTCGCTACATAAAGACACTGGGTGTCCTAGCACAGTTGTTATAAAATCTATATATATATATATAACACCCCCTGCTCGCTCCGCTGACCGACACCAAAGAATCTTGTGATTCTTTCGGGATCACTATGTGAAAACAGCTCGCTTCACACGCTTGCCGTGCATTTATCCGTTTCTGCTAGTGTTAGGAAATTATAAGTACATTAATTAATAAAAGTAAATTTAAATTATTTGAAATTGCACGAACTCCTAAAATTAATTTTTCATCAGTTCCTACAATTGAAATCTTCTGGTAGTACAGATATATATGTAAATGTTAGAAAGAAATTTGAAAGGTAATATTTATAATCCAAAGATGATTAAGAATCAAAATTATTTTCATCAATCAGAAATTTATAACTTCTTGGCATACACTTTTGAGTATTTATTCAAAAGTTTATTTTAACATAACTTCATTCCACTAAAATTTTAAGTTTAAAGCTGATAAGATAGCTTTTTCCAAATCTTCAAAATAAATTTTTTAAAATTGCTTTTTCCACCAAAATTTCAAATATGCCCTCTATACAATGGAATGTAATTCAGAAAAGCTTTCCCACATGTATACATGCTTATTCCAACAATTATTTAGTCAAGAAAAATATAGTGTATTTCTCAGTGAAGTCATTTGTGTTTTAAATCTCAGAAAATCCTTGATCATCTCTTGTCGTAGACAGATGTAAATCATCTTGCAACCTTTTAGCTAAAAAAGGACAGTTAACGAAATAGTGGCTTGAAACATACTCAAATTAACTATTCAAAATTAAAACACATAATAATTATTTACTATTAGCTTTTTAAAACAGATAAGATAGTTTTTTTTCAAATTTTACAAAATTGTTGTTTCAACCAAAATTTTAAATATGCACTCTTTTTTTATGAAATATTACACAGAAAAGCTTCAATACCTGTATAGATGCTTATTTCAACAATTATTTAGCCATGAAAGAAATAGTGTTTTCCTCAATGTAGTCATTTGTGTTTTAAATCTCAGAAAATTCTTGATCGTCTCTTGTCGTAGAAAGATGTAAACCATCTTGCAACCTTTTAGCTAAAAAAGGACAGTTTAAAGAAAATAGTGGCTTGAAACATGTTCATATTAACTATTCAAATTTAAAACCCATAATAATTATTTACTTTTAGCCTTTTATAATTGATAAGATAGCTTTTTTCTCAAAAATTTCCAAAATCCTTGCTTTTTTAAGCAAAATTTTAAATATGCACTTTTTTTATAAAATATTACACAGAAAAGCTTCCCCACCTGTATAGATGCTTATTTCAACAATTATTTAGCAATGAAAGAAATAGTGTTTTCCTCAATGTAGTCATTTGTGTTTTAAATCTCAGAAAATTCTTGATCGTCTCTTGTCGTAGAAAGATGTAAACCATCTTGCAACCTTTTAGCTAAAAAAGGACAGTTTAAAGAAAATAGTGGCTTGAAACATGTTCATATTAACTATTCAAATTTAAAACCCTCAATAATTATTTACTTTGAGCCTTTTATAATTGATAAGATAGCTTTTTCTCAAAAATTTCCAAAATCCTTGCTTTTTTAAGCAAAATTTTAAATATGCACTCTTTTTTATGAAATATTACACAGACAAGCAAAAGATATGCAACATTATCATACACCATAAGCAGCATGTGGTAACTCACTTCCTTCCGTACAAACACGGTGGCAAAAAAATCTATTCTCTCTATATATACACGTTGCAAACAGTATACAACTTTAATCATTCTCCGAGAGCAGTGTGCAAGAGAACTTTTCTGAAGTATAATTAGTTCTCTAGTCTTTATCCTGTAATTTTTATTTTTACACATAGTAAATAGTGCACACAATTAGTATCACAAAAAAAAGGCTCTGGCTCGCTAAGACTATCGGCAACATTTCTAGCCGATCTTCGCTGAAATCTTTCATCCAGGGATTCCCTTGCACGCTGCTCTCTTCTACGCAAATTGTATTTAGAAGTTTGCAAAGAGTTCATTATAATTCTTATTATATAAGAGAGAATAAATAAATTCAAAAAGAAAAAAAGTAACGACTTCTCCTGTAATCCGTAAGCGAGTAGCTCGGTTAGCGATATGAGGTAAACAAACTGATCGTTGCCATCCGGGAGAAAGAAATAAAGGTACTTTTTTTGTGCCACGCATAAGCGTTTTATATAATATAGATATTGATCTTAAATCCCATTGAACATGAAAGAAATAAGCTCACAATACTTCAAAAAAAAAAAAAAAGAAAGGCGCTGTTCGTGTCCGCGCCGTAGAGTTTTCTTGAAAACTTCGGGATAAAATCATAAAACCAGTGTTTCGTATTAATATGTAATTTAATTATCAGTTTTTTTAATACAATATTTACACAGAGTAGTATAATGGTTACAGAATAGATAAATCACAAGTTTATCACATGTAACAAGGGTCCGTGGTAGCTTGTAAGTTATCTATTCTGTAACCATTATACTACTCTGTGTAAATATTGTATTGAAAAGATTGATAATTAAATAACATATTAATACGAAACACTGGTTTTATGATTTTATCCCGACGTGTTAACGAAAACTCTACGGCGCGGACCCGAACTGAGCCTTTCTCATGTTTTATCTAGAGTAGTTTTCGATGTCGCCATCTGTTGACAGTATATAGAACTTCAATTTGCGTATGCGCAGTAAAACATCATTTACTACACTGATCATATTTCCCGTAATATTCAATTTTTTTTATTTCAAATTTTAATGCAATGCTTCTTTTTCGTGTTTCCAAGTATTCTGTAAGTTTCGTGCGTATTTTCAACTATTATGTAAGTTTCGTGCAATTTGAAAGAAAGCTCTGCATGTTATAATCAAAAAACATGCGGAGTTTGAAATTTTCAATTAATACCGCTTTTTACTTATATTTTGATGAATATTTTTATTGTCTCACTTTGTGTCCTAGTTATACTCTTTAAGCTCTTTAAAATGACACTAGAATCAACGTCCTGGCTAAACGCGTTTCTACGCTACTCTTATTTATAACCTTACATAAAGATAATTCATAACAATCACACGCATGCGCCCACACTGGTACGATGAAGTTACAGGCAGGACAAATACTATGTGACAAGCTCTTACAGATATGATATATCCGTTGTTGGGTCAACCATTCTTTTCGTATTATTAGTCTCGTAGTTATTAGCGATTCAAATCTGACGGTATTTGTCACACAAGAAAGTTCGACTGAATATCACTGTAATGGGCGGAAAGACTTTTCCACGTCAAAATTCAGGAAATAGCAAAGTAACTCATAAGAAATGTTTTAACTGGAAAATTTTATTTTTAAACCATTAAAGATTGACTATTTGAAGTAAACTTTTGAAAAGCGTTTTATTTAGGATTAAATAATTCCCCAAATTATGCTATCATTTAATATTTTATATATTTCCTATTTTGCAAAATCTACATAGCCTTTCATCATTATTTTAGAACTAAGAATGATTTTAATAACTGATTAAAATACAAAACATTTATTCATTTTCTGTAAAACGATAAAATGCTTGAAATAAAGAAATTTTCTTTACTATTTAGTGCATTGTTTCCTTTAAAAATGAAATGGAAACTTTTAATTAATTTTTGCTTCACTTCTTTCTCACTTTTTAATACCCTTACGTTATAATGAATGTGTAAATTCATTCAAGTATACTTATGTTGATTTATTTCTTTTCAATCACATGCTAATTAAATATTTAAAAACTCTTACTTTTGAAAAAATTGCGACGGAATTATAAAGTTTTCATAAGAAAATTTTTTATTAAACTTGAGATAATTTTTCAAAAATATGATGTATTTTTGATGAATTTTAACATTTGTTATTTTAGCGTTAGAACCGTGCTTGAAATTTAAAAAAATTTCAAGCACGTGCATTTCGAACAGCTTATTTTTTCAGCGAATATTAGCTGCAACAACACACATAGGTTTCAAAAACAAGTTGTTTGAAACAAGATGGAAAATTTGAGTGTTTTCATAATGTTTTGTGAAGAAACATATGAAATTGAATGCGAAAGACAGTAAAAGTTAGAAAAGCCTGGAAAACGAAAGTTCGCTTAAATCATGGAAACCTATAAAAAATAATGATTAATATTTACTGCTACTCAAATTGAGGACCTCGAACTGCAAAGCATGCACCAAGTATTTTGCAGTTCTTACACTTTTTTAGACATACCCAGATAACATGCACACTTGCAGCAAGTGTGATCTTTCTTGATATTAGCCTGTCATGACAAACTTGACGCGACAACTTTGCAGCGAACTTCCTGAAAAGTAACAAAGTATAATCGAGCACCCTCCTTGCAATGAAAGTTTGGTGTAAAGTTGACACGGCACATTTACACACCACGGCCTGGATACAGTATATATTTGGATTTGATCTTTGTCTTTGTTTTTAAAAAACATTCGATATTTAATAGCATCTCCTATACCGTACTTCTTTTTATTAATTCAATAAATAGAACAAAATTTGAAAAAACTATATAGCCTTTTCATAAAAAATGTCTTTTGAAAAATCTCTATCTTTTTATTAAATATAGCACACGAACTTTAAAGAATACTATATATCGCCTTTTTCATATTGTTGAAATTTTAACGTTCATAAACAAAATTAAACCTAAAAAGCAGTCAATGTTTGTTGAAAAATAATAACTTACTTTGCGTCCCATATTTTTAAAAGTAATTGCTTTTGAACCCTAATTTCATAATTTATTCCATTAGCAAAACGTAGTTATTAGCGAAAATCGCTCTCCTTTTGACTTCAAATCATATTCTCAACTCAAAATTTTAAAAATTTATGAAATCAAGAAGACAGTTCAAAAGAAAACGTGTAGATGCACGATGTATTAGCGCAATCAATCTTCGGCAATTGAGGTCTAGCTGGCTGAACGGATAACGAGACAGGTTAGGAAGCGAGTTGACGGGGTTCAAATTCAAGGTTCGTCTGTGTAGTCTGTTTTTGCTGTAGTTTGTAATGAGTTTAACGCGACAAGTTTGCTGCAAGTTCGACGCGT
Organism: Araneus ventricosus; assembly: GCA_013235015.1. Lineage (NCBI taxonomy): Eukaryota > Metazoa > Arthropoda > Arachnida > Araneae > Araneidae > Araneus > Araneus ventricosus. Next base: position 40,028 of record BGPR01012412.1, read on the forward strand.
GGTGACTTCTGCGTTAACCTGCGGTAGTCTTGTTGTGAACTTGCGGTCGTGCCGTGTCAAAATTGTTGCAAGCTTGCAGAGCAAGACTGTTGCAAACTAAAATTGCTATATGGAACAGAGTTTCGGGCATTAATGCAATTATAATGATAGTTTTAGCTATAAGATCGTCAGTAAAGTTATTGGGTGTTTAGGGAAAAAGTTTATCAAGATGCTACAACAAATAGAAAGCTAAACAGGAGAAATCGGAAATTCTGGAGGCAAAAGGATGTTTCCTGTCTAGAATGTCCTATGCATTGTTTCGGAAATTGAGCATTAATGTAGCTCGTATTCTCTTGCGGCAAATGACTTGGCATCTGACCATGCAATGTGTTACTCAAATTGTTACTTTTCTAGTGTTATACAACTCCTTAACTTCAGCAAAAAGTTTACGAAAAAGATCCATTTCTTTTTCTTATGGAGTCGGCATTGTGAGAAACAGTTAAATACTTCGATTCGGCAAGGAAAATAATGACCTGACCGTATCAGCACGTTTAATAAATAGTCTGTGGAACAATCGGAAAGACACGCGGGGTCATTTAATAACCCCAGTAACTGACCAAACGTGTATTAGGGGACGAAAAATACCGGAAATACTTTCTAAATACTCGGAAAAGGCAGAGGGTGGTGATTGACTCAGCTACTGTTGAGAAAGGAATGAACAGGTGGCTAGTTTTGTAGGAAACAGAGTTTTCCGAGGACTTGGGGTCATAAAGTGACCCCGCACGTCCTCCCGGGTTAATCTAGGGAGTTCTACGCCCAACAACTTCATTTTCCCCATCCGTCTTACATTGTCTCGATCAGAAATGCACTGGACATTTTGAAGGTCATATTCTTTCTTTCACGAGTAATTTGCAACAATATTTAATTTTTCATCCATTTCTAAATGTTTTGAAGTGTTAATAACAATTCTTTGTTCCGCTAGTTTAGTTTCAGTTTTATCATTGAGTTTGGAATATATTTCTTTTCACATATATAAACATAGACTCCTTCAATTATACTTCCTTTCAATCCATATACCAGAATATGAACAAAAACAGCTGAAACAAATAGAACAAGAATAACAGAAAAACATAAACATAAACACAATGCATTGCATATTCCTTCCTATTTGTTTTATAAATTGAATTGTTTTCACATGAATGATTAGAGAATTATTTTCCAGGTGTTAAGTGTTAAACATAACTATAATTTTAAATAATGTCTCTAACAAAGGGTAAAATGAAATAATTAGCTCTGGGCAATGATACAGAAATTGGAAATGGAAGGGAATTTCCATTTTCTTATTTTCGTTGAATATTGAAATTAAAACTTTAATCTAGAGGCGATATTTTTCTTCTAGCCCCTTTAAAACAGGGTCTTTTTGGTATGATACGACATGAATTGGACTCTCCCAAACTGGGTGGTCATTTACCCCACCACCCCTTCTGTAACCCTCAATTAAGGCGCACGGAATTGGGCTGTGCTGGGCAAGGATAATTTCAACCCCTACCGCGCTTATCTCCTAAGCGATCTCAGAATCTCACCTCCACGCAAAAGAAGCCAACCGCCTCAGACCGGCCTTCGTCGTTGCCAAGGGAAAATTTCAAGACAGCTTCGCTCGGTATGAAAGGGTTTTAAGGAAGATTACGTTATAACTTATAAACTGCCAGAGCCGGACACTTTACTATTTTCTACGCTTTAAAATATCCTGCTTCACAAAGTAAATACTTCAGGAGCAAGATTATTTGACGATTAAATATAATGTGAATTTCATTTACTGATTTGTTTTGTTCTTTCTGAAATTATACTTCTGGCTATAACATATAACTCATGATGTACGTGTTCATATCCGTAGTTGCATTTCTCTAGCTTACAGTTTCGCTCTCTACGTCCGAAAAAAAAAGTGTTTCTCGCCATGTAAAATTATTTTTAAAAGTTTCTTTATCTCGTGAGGACGCGCAAGGGGGTGACTGACACACCATGCCACGTAAAATGAGAAAAATACACATTTCCCTTCAATTGAAATGAGTTAGATTCATGCTATCTTACTTTAAGGTCACATCCAAGAGACGGAACGTGTTTCAAGAAAAAATATTTTATTTTTTTATTGAAATTCAACATAATGGGTGCGAAACGCTGCCTTGCGCGTCGTCACTTCAGATTTCCTTGTTCACTTGAGCGATCATATTAGGACAAGGAAATAAAGTTGTCTCGCTATTTAAGTTTTAAAGAGGAAAAATTGGATTGAAAAGCATTCTATATTTGTAAAATGGAGATTTATGCGGGTACAAGACTTTTAAACTGGATAATAGTGTAAATGAAAATGCCAAAAGATTGATGCAAAAGTCTCTCTCAAAGGCAAAGTTTCTCTCTTAATATGTCTGAAATGGTTTCTTTCCCCAACAAGAAAATAGAAATTCCTGATTCTGCTCCTCTTTTTTTCTGCTTTTTCTCTTCCTCTTCTGAGAATATAGATGGCGCCAGGGGACTAACTTTCTCTAGTTTGGCGTGGGTGTAGTGACTACACAAAGAAACTGTTTTTCTCTGGCATTCTGCATCATGAAGTAAGTACTTTGATTTTATTTATGAAAGCTTATTAATTAAGCTTCATGGCTAATATTTTGGATTGGCTTATTAGCGTTTTCTGATATATGTGTTACGTAATTTCCTTTTTCGTTTGATCATTTGATATTGTGGACTGTTTTCCTTGTCTTTGGTTTTTGGGGAATTCGGGCTATGAGAAGCTTTGCTTGGCGTAATGCTTGCTTCTTACAGAAAATTTCCCAAATATGCTTTTGAATCCATTTCGAATAGTTCTTAGCCCTTGATAAAGTGAACTAGAATGGCTTCCTTGTTTTTGGTTTTCTGCCTTTAGTTATTTTCGATTCACTCTGGGATAAATTTTATTACCTTCTTTTCTTTTAGCTATCTCTGTTTGATCTTAATTCAATGCAAAAGTTATATTATTCTGGGCGTAATGTAACTGTAGTCAGCTGGTACATGCCTTATCCGCTTTCACAAAAACTATTGGAGAAAAGCTTAAATTTGTAGCGACAATTCTGAAAAACAAAAGTATATTAAGCCCTAAATTTATTGGATATAAAGATAAAGCCAAGCAAAATTCTTATTTAGATACCTATAAAAATGGTTTTCTGTGTACCTAAGAAAATTAGAAGTTGTATTTTTCTCTCTCCAAATTGAATAACGATTATTATATTGATGATTCGTTACTGTAAAAATTGTTAAAAACATGAATGTAAGAAATATACTTTTCTTATGTGTTCGCAATGCGCTGAATAATATAAAAACATTAATTACTTAATCTTTCGTCTAAAAATTTATTCTTGTATAACTAGAAATGCTGACATAAATGAATTTGAACAGATACAGCATAAAATTGTTGCTAGTTTTGCTTAAATAGCTAGATAACGAATCGGGGTGTCGCGCACCCCTTTGCGCGTTTTCGCGTTACTCATCTTAGCGCGCGTCTTCCGGATTAAATTTAACAACAATTTTTTCCTTGAGATGCAAAGTAAAAATAACGTTGTTACATGACGAGAAGCAATTTCTCCAAAGCATTATGTAACTGGCTTATGCTATATTGGTTTCATTTAGTATACAGTTACTTTAGGCACACCATTTCTATGTTCTTCACTTTTTTAATGCGAATATGCAATTAAATAGGATTTTTAATTTGTAAATGTCTTGTAGATTAAAGAAGAGACAAGTATGATTTTTTTGCGTCATGGAATCATCTAAACTCTCATTTAGGTATTTTTTACTGCCCTTAATCTCACTTAAACTTATCAAATTGGAAGTGAATCCAAATTAAGAATTTTGATATACAACTCTCTTCTCTACCGAAAAATGTATATTGGCACATTTTTATAAAATTGGTCATTGCCTTGTATTACCTACTAGTCAATTGTTTAATTTTGCTTAGAATATGGTACTATGAAGTGCAAAGATATTAAAACAGAAAAAGAAAGTTTTAACTGTGATAATGGTAAAAATACAATAATATTTACGAAAAAACGAATGAAAAAGATCGAGGAGGAAGAAGAATCCGATGGATGATGTCATCAGAAGCCTCCATACATGCAGGTTCAAAACTAAAATAGGTTTTCTGTCGAGGAAAAAGACTTAAAGGTCGAAATTATTTTTTTTTCCCTCTGAGGCCTAAACCTATTCCGGAAAAATTGGAAACAAAATAAGGAAGAAGGCATTTATCCACAAAGAAGAAATTCAAAACAGTCTTTTAAACATAGTCTGAAAAAAAAGGCTTAAATGTCTTACCTCTCTTGGTTGTGGAATGAAAAGACGCTTAATAAAGTAAACTTTGTTTATCGGTGTGCGCACTTATCCCCATCTAGTGAGGGATACACTAGCAAAAAATCTCAAGAATTTTTTTATTGTTTTATGCAGTTTTTTATTGTTTTTATTTTGTTTTTAGTACTTTAATTTTTTTTAGTTTTTTTATGAAGTACAGTTTTCTAAAAAGAAATCAAATTGCAGAGAATATTAATTAGTTCATAAATACCTAACTGCATTAAATTGTCATCCTTCTATTCATCTGTGAAAGAAATTTGGGCTAAACAAACATAATTTGAAAACATGAGAAGATCTAACATGAGAGATGGATGTAGTATCAGCAATATTAATGATAATTCAAAATTACTGATTTCATAAAAACATTTTTCCAAATAAAAAATATTAAATTCCATTATTATTAGACAATTTTATGGATTAGAATGTTTATTTTTGCAAAAGTTTCAGATATTCGCTTATTCTTCAGAAATACAGTGCCGAATGCATAAGTGAAAGAAAAAATAGTATTTTTTTAAAAAAAAGATATCTTCTGATGAAAAAAATAAAGCATCTAAGAATTTTATGTTTTATAATGCTTAGTTCTGGCTTAAAGGCATCCATAAGTTGAAAAACGACTAATTAATATTTGTACAAATATAGTTCTATTATTTATTTGAATTTGTTAGAGAGCCTCGTGCTTGGAACGGATATT